>PVIY010010380.1:0-68867 GCA_004026745.1 Myrmecophaga tridactyla
CTTATTTCTATCCACAGAAACAACTGCTGGTAACTTGATGTATGTTACTTTCCAGGTCTTTTAATCATATTCCCTCAATTTAAATTTTTATTTACATTTATACATATACATGGGCACTTCACATATAGGTTTATGCTGAGCATTTCTTCTACAGTTCTGTTTTTCATTTAACAATATATTAATATTTTTAACATGTTTCCATAGCACGTCAGTCCATTTAATAATGTATCAATATTTTTGGACATACTTCCATGGCATATCAACCTGCCACAATCTGTTTAAGAGCATAAAAATGCGCATTTAAACTAATTTCCAATCATAAAATGGCACAGCCATTTATATAAACTGAGTCTTTCTCAAGATTTCACTAAATTTCTGTTAATCTTCCTATTAATGAAAAAGTTATCATGAACGATAGGAAAAGATGAGTATATTAACGAACAGTTGAGGAAGAAAAGAAAAACTCCAGCTGGAGTCACTTCTCATTAAGCTACAATGACAGCCTGAATTTAAAAAGGGCTCACCTAAGGAAATACTCTTCCATCTCCTAGCTATATGGTTTTATAGCTAACAAAAAATATGGCTAATAATGGAGTAACTATATTGAAAGCTAGTTGTTGGAAAGACAATTGTTAAAGAAAAAGAGTGTCATCCCAGTAATGCCAGAGTTCTGAGGGTTATGGAAATAGACTCTATCAGGACTGCAGCTCAGGAAATGGAGTGTAACAGGTCAAGTACTGTATCAATTTGGGGCAGGCCACTGGGCAGAAGTGCTCCTGGCATGGGTCAGTGCCCCAGCTGAAATGAGAGCGAATATAAATAGATCCAATTAAAGCAATCCCCTTTTGGAGGTCACTTTGGCCTTAAAACAAGATAGGTAGGCAGATCTGCCCGTCTTGTGGTTACAGTTATTGAAAAATAAAAATAAACCAATAACCTCTCAATCCTTCCATGGTTGGATGTTGAATGAGTAACGAGGGTGAAGGAAGTAAAATAAAATTTTGTGATTGTATATAGGAGATTATCTAAGGAGGCTTGTGTCAGCTCCTTGGATGCTGCAATTCAATTTCCGTTACAGAAGTGTGACTTTAGAAAGTTAACTCTCATAACTTATCATGCCTAAGCTTGCACAGGCATCGAGAATCAGAAAGTCAGAGAAATTGCTTAGATAATGTGGGGAAAAGACCATTTGAGGAAAATATTTTTTTTCTAAATTAGCTAGATTGACAGCATATATTAAATGAATTCACCAACATGGCTCCCAATTTCACAAATATTTATTGAACACTCCCTAAGTTCAAAACACTATGCTAAATGCATTCACACAGTTTTTCCTTGTCTAATTGAGGCAACAATTATGTGAGAGGGGCATTATGGAAATTGTTGCTCAGAGTAAAGAAGTGAATGGTTAAAAATCATTTTTAGCAAGCAGAAAAGCCCCAATTTAAACCCAATCCTCCATGCACCACAACTTTCTAATTGCTAATGCTCTATTTCTGTTAACAGAAGTAGGTTCTGTGACACATGATGCCTGCCACTCATAGTGACCCATATGACAGCTTATGGATAAATCCACTGGGAAAAAGCCCATGGGGACACTTACTGAAAACCAGGGTCGCAGCCCCAGGACTGCCAGCAGCTATGTAATCCTAGACAAGTCAACTAGACTGGCTTTTATTTCTTACAAAGTAAGATGATTGGTAAAAACTACCTAAGCTCTTTCCTAACTACAAAATGAAATTTTGAATGGTTATTAGTATCAAACACATGAATTCGATCGAGATTTCATAAACAATTTTAAGAACCCTCTCGTTAAAACTGTGTATGGTACTAAGTTATTTTTCCAAAAATTAGTCATTTTATCCTCCCAACAATAAATATTATTCCTATTTAACACTAAAAAACACACACAGAATCTCAGAGAGTGTAGAAAAATAAGCTCTCACTGATTATAAACGACAAAGCCATAATTTATATCCAGGAATTCTGACAATAAGTTCAGTTCTCCTATCGCTACGACCCAGCTGTCTCTCGGTCATGGTGGGTGAATTTAATTTATATCTGCTCCATTACCTCAAAACTCCATCTGAACACCCTGCAGAGGTTTAAGTTCTGGAAAAGCAATGTAGAGAAATTAAACATAAAGAATTTTGGAGAGCTCTAGTAAAATTTAAATACATGACACTGAACGTAAGTTGCTCACAAATTTAATTGGCTTAAGATACTCACAGAAAAAAAGTTGTACCTTTCTATTCCTAAAATGAAAACCCAGAAATATAATTAGGCTGAGGGAAAGGAAATGCAATGACAGCATTTGGGGCTATAATATTTGAGAGAATTTCTAAAGGTAGCTTTTATATCTTACTCTTTATTCAGTTTCCAAGGTCTGTGCTTACTCTACTAAAAAGACATTACAGTATATGTGCCTGAGTGGCAAGACTAGAAGAAATCATACATACAAGCATTCTTTAAACACACACACACACATTTTTATTGTAAAATATAGCATATATGCAGAAAAGTGATAAATTTAAAAGTACATTTTAACAAGTGATTATAGAGCAAATTTCAAAGTATGGCATGGGTTGCAGTTCCACACTTTGAGTTCTTTCCTTCTAGCTGTTCTAATACGCTGGAGACTGAAAAGAAATATCAGTATGATGATTCAGTGCTCACACTCATTTGTTAAATCTTATCTTCTCTGTTACAACTCCTCCCTCTCATTTGATCCTTCTCCCAATCTTTAGAGATATTTGGGCAAGGATCATTCTAACTTCTTTAAGGCATCCTTTTTTAATATGTCTTCTTCCCGTGAAAATGCATCTGGATTTCTACATTTTAGAGTTCTTTCTTTTTGCTTTTGTGTAAAAGTTTAAATTCTTAATACCACTGAAAAGAATATTTCTTAGAGAAGTAAAAATGAGAGTAGTAAATGTCATTGCAGTAAAAAGTATGATGCTCATTCATAAAAATAGACCAACATACTATACACACACAGACATACAAAAACCTTCCTTTTTTAAAAAATGACTTGCTGTATATAGTCAACTATTCACAACTATAGTGATCTTTAATAAATAGCAACAAAGAGCAATGACAATATATAGTTATAAGTATGATGATTTTTCTAGGGAACATCTTCAAAGAACTATGACCCCCCTCCAAAAAAATTGAGAACTGCTACTCAGATAGAGTGCTGAAAGTTAAACTACCAAAACTAGTTGAAATATAATCTAGAAATTGTGTTAATTTCTATTTTTGTTGGTTTTCAATAATGATGGGCACTATTAAATTACTTATGTGTCAAGTGGCATTCAATTCTCATTAAATAACTTGTGTCACTCATCATTCATTTTGAACAATATCTGGGACATGCAAAAATAAATGTACATCATTGTCAAATCAAATGATCCTTTTTTGATTGCCAAATTTTGTGTTATTGCAGATGAAAATTAAACTGAATCAGATATATTATTTGGGGAACTTACAAACAAAAGTAATGGTCTAGGCAAAAAGGATGAAGTTTTGCCTTTCTCTTAAGAATATGGCACATTGGTAGGGCTTTAAATAAATTTTTGCATCTAAATCCTTACTGTGCATTTCCTGACCATAATAAATCATAGAGCATATCTCTCAATATTTCATTTTTAAAAATTGGGTCAAATAAAATGATCTTTCTTATAACATGTATTACAGTTATTTGTATTTATTCCCTCTGCTCATATAGATGAAATTCTCTTAGAAGCTTTAAAAGATTACTCTAACTACTGAATGGAACATGGATTAAGAGGTTATACTGGGAGTAGGAAAAGTAATTAGGAGATCCTAATAACAGTTGGGAGCTTGGACAGCTATAGGGCAAGTGGTCTGGAATTTAAATTTATTTGAATTCAGCAGTTATTGAACCATTACTAAATGGAAGGTATAGGGTGATAAAGGCATGTCAAGAGTGACTTGGAGATTTCTGACTTGAGAAACTGGGTCAATGGTGGTGAAATTTCCTTATGTGGGAAAAACAAAAAAGAGCAATTTGGAGTATAGTGGGCAAGGGGGCAAGAGTTGATTTATGCATATTAATTTGAGATGATTGTAGGAAATGCTGGTAAAAATGGCAAATATTTGACTATTAGACTGTACGACTCAAAACAGTGGTCTGAACTGGAGACATCTGAAGTTACCACCACATAGATTACATTATATGCCATGCCTGAAATAATCTCAGAAAGAATACAAGACAGGACATTTAATTAGATCTTACACCAATTCCTCAGAACTCTATTATTTAGATACTGGTAAGAGGAGAAGACACTAAAGGAGGTAAAGAGATCAGTAGAAAAACAGAACATCAGAAAACAAAAGAAGAATTTTTTTTTCAAGAAAGGATGGTCAACAATATTAAATCTGCTAAGTCTCGTATGATAAGTACAAAAAAAAATCCATCCTCTATAGTGTTATGGGAGTCATCGACAACCTTAGTAAGAGAACTGTAAAATGGAATAGGTGTACACATAAGGAAGACAAATAAGTGTTTGCAAAAACTCTGCAGAAGTTTGATTATGGAAAAGGACAAAGAAATAGAGTGATAGCTCTATCGATCAGGATAATTAAAGCTACCTGCCTATACTGATAAAGCCAAGGGATTTACACAATAAATATTTGTTTCTAATTCATTCAGTGACCACTGAGAACCTCCAACCCCACCACCTACCCCCAACCTGTAGCTATGTTATCTGCAACACGTGGCCTCTAATTTCTGTGTAGCAGGGGAAATACGGATGGGGGAGGTATACTGGCTCCCTGTGTTACCCATCACTTCCACTCACAGTCCACGGGTCAGAACTACACAAATACTGCCTGTACCAGAAGAACTGCAGCAGGATTTGGAGTCAAGGAAGGTTTTTGTTGTTTGTTTTGTTGTATGTGTGTGTGTGTATTTAAGATAAAATATACTAGAACACATTTATTATCTAATGAAAATAATCCGGGAGAGAGAGAGAAGCAGAAAAGAAGGAAATTACAGGAAGGATTTCATGAGAATTCGAGAGGGGAGGGAATCCAGAACACTGAACAAATTGACCTCTGACATTCTCTGCTGAATCCTTGTATAAGGCAATGGAGACTGATTTAGGAATATCTATAGATTCATCGATGGGAAAATAAAGAAATGTCCATTTGGTGGTCTATTTTTTATAAGCTAAGAGCCAAGAGGGCGGTGCCGGGTGGGGTGGAAGTCCAGGAAGTGGAGGTACATGGTAAAGGCATGAAATAGTTGGTGTGACAAGTAGAAGTCTTTCACTTAACAACCTCTGTGGCTTATTTCCTTCCATTTTCAACTCGCCAACCACCCTAAAATATTTCATATAACCCAAATACATGTCACGCGCTTGTTCACATTCTTATTCTTACTTGTTTCCCTGTGTGGATTCTTTTCCCCAAACCCCACCTGTTCTTCCTCGGCAAATCTATATTCATCCTTCAAGTCTTGGCTCAAGTATGGGCTCTTCAGTGAAAGCTTTTCTGTTCCTCTAGGAAGAGTTAGTTTCTTCCCCTTATTCTTCCAGTGATTCATTTTCCCACCGAATTTTTATTTTCCTGAGATCACGAAGCCTATCTCTTCTAATTTATTTTTCAGAACCTAGCAGACAACATGGTATAAAATTTCAGAGGCCCTCATAATTGCTTATAGAATCACTAAAGGCATTTAACAGAGTATAAAGGTTTGTTAAAGACCGAATAAAATTTGTCACTCTTAAAAATCGGATAGAAATCTAAAATTTAATTAAACGTCTAAAATACTACTCAAATAGCAAAACAGGATGGAAATCAGCCCATATTTATTATGGAAAGAGGGATGTTTTCTGGCACATAACCAGTCAGTTCCAAGTCAACAACACTGTAAATAACTAATTAAAAATATCTTTCTGCGGTACTAAAAATAAAATGCATAAGCATCCTAACCTGCTTTCCCCAACTCATATAGTCCTTCTACACTGTATAAATGCCCTTTATAAAATAGACACTGGCATTGCAGAAGGTATTTTTGAACAATTGAATTATGAAAGCAAAACTTTTGTTAAGGCACCCCATCTGTTTTGCTTTTCTGGGAGCCCAGTGATTTTATCTTTCCTGAGATTCAAACCGCCTAACCCTTTATAGCAATTCATTAAAACTTCACTGCAGGGGGAAGGTGAGCAGGAGAATCATAGCCATAGGATATGAAAAATAGATGCTTCTGCTCTGTTTTCAAACCTCCCAGTGAGTCCAGGGTGTTTCTTTCTGAATGAGTCTTTTCAGTTCTATAGGCTCTACAGGCAGCAAAATTTAGACCTAGGTTCTAATTTGGCAACTCAGTTTCTAACCAATCTACATTGCTTGTTTATGTTTTCCATGCACTGCACAAATCCAATTAACAATATTGTTATATAAGTAAAACGCATTGCCATGTTTCTCAAAATCAAAATGAAATCCAGTGTCCTAAATTTACCATCAGCACATGCACACTAACTACCACACTGTTACATCAGGAGGCAAAATATAATTAGTGGGGCGGCTGCCATGGCTCAGCAGGCAGAGCTCCGACCTGCCGTGATGGAGGTCTGGAGTTCGATCCCTGGTGCCTCCTGCCCATATGCAAATTAAAAAATATATATATATATATATATATATAATTAGTGGAAACAGAGTTTTGTGGTGTGCTCAAATGTACTTGGGTAAAGGGAACATGCTAGAATAAAATGCTTTCTCCTCAATTAAATTATAAAGCTAAATGTCACCTCAAAAGTAGAGGAGATTTGAGGTCATGAAAATGCCTGGTTATAGCAGCACAACACTGTAACTGAAATCAATGCCGCTGGAACGTATGGTTAAAATGGCAAATTTTATATGTTACCATAATTTTTTGTTAAGTAGAGGATGCCTCCTCTCCATGAGAACCTCTGAAATGAATGGAAAGAACACTGGTCATAAACACGAAAGTCTTAGGTTTGAATCAGCAACTGCCACTGGCTAGTTATGTGGTATAGAGCATTGCTGAGTCTCAGTTTCCTCATCTGTGAAATGACAGCCTCAAACCTCTCGATTTCTAAGGTTAATTTCAGCTCTAAAATTTGATGAAATGCAGGGGCTACATAGATAACATTTATGTCTCTTTGTTGAACTTGTGTACCTTTCATATCACCAACAGCTGTTCAATAAATGTTGGATAAGTAAATTAATGCCCATATGCAAGCAGGTATACGAAGAAACTTTGTAAGAATTGAAAAATGTAATAAAACAAGGAAGAAACAGGGATACTTGGTGGCTAAAACAAGGAAAAATGAAAACAAGACAAAGGAAATGTTTACTTTTATTTGGCATGCTTGCCCACAGATTCTGACTCATCTACTGTTTACTTTTCATTCAGGTACTGTTTGCTTCTAAGCCAATAATGAAAGGGATTATTAGGTATTAAAGTGTCCACTTTAGTTACTATTCAGCTCAGCTACCAGTGTGAGACAACCAAAAATAATAGTGTCTTAATAGATAAAAAATATTACTTTCACTCCATGTAAATTATTCAGTTCAGAGCCAGTGGGGTGGCTCCTTGCAGATCAGGAGTATGAGCTCCTGTGTCTCTCTCATTCTTGACCAGGAGGATTCCCCCTGCAGTCCTAGATGGCTGATTCAGCTCTGTCACATCTGCATTCCAAAAGCTATGAGGATGAAAAGAAAGAAAAAGGCTTGTCTTTCTTTGAGGACTCCAGGAATTGTACATATCACTTCTTCATATATCTGAAAAACACAATCGCATAGCTACCCACAAATAAAAAAAAGACTGAGAAGTTTAGCTTGATTCTGAAAAACTCTAATGAGAGCTAATGTTTGAGGGAATCTGTTACTTTGGAGAAAGGGGAGAATGGATATTAGGGATGATATCTCCCATTGGACATTTTGCCTGTGTACAGAATCATTTTGGGCCTCAGAAGCTAAATTTGTGAAACAGCTTTTAGAGATGCCTAGTTTACATTTTCTGTGTCCTTCTTATTCTTATTACAATTGCTTGCTTCTTTACAGATCTCCTAGCCTAGAGGAAACTAGCCAAATAAACTCTTCACTTTCAATCTATTAAATACTCAGTGTGATACCTCTCCAAAGAATGTTTGCATTTTCAAAGAAAATCTCAAGAAGAGGTTTAGACCTAGAAATAAATGTCTCATTGAAGAAAGGCTCATTGAATAAATATATCAATGAAAGGAAAATCTTCACAAGACACTCTTCCCTGAGCAACTAAATGGTACTACTAACCACCATCTATTCCATCTAGCATTAAGGCCAACCCTGACATACTTACGCTTTTATTTGCTCCTGTCCTTCTTTGCCCCATCCTTCCACTGTGTCATGGTTTTCTCATCATTTTCCTCTTATTAAATATTATAAAAATACATGGTCTATTACAGTGTTTTATTTTTATTTTAGTACAATAAATAACATTAATCTAAGTCTAAATGAAGATCATGGCTTGATCTTTGAAAACTATAGAAGAGTGAAAATTCCAGGATACAAGTTCAACAAAAATATAACTATCAAAATCTTAGGGAGTGGTGCAAGGGTAGTTCAGTGGCAAAATTCTCATCTGTCATGCAAGAGACCCAGCTTCAATTATTCCTGGTCCATGTACTACCCCTTCAAAAAAAAAAAAACGGGCAAAACAAACAAACAAACAAAAATTCAACAAATCATGCTGCAATAACAGGAGACTCACATGGAAAATGATTCACCAGTCACACTCATTTGTTAAATCCTATCTTCTCTGTAGAGCTCCTCCTTCTCCCTTGAGCTTTCTTCCAATCTCCCAATCTTGAGCTTGGGGAAAGCTCAAGGGAGAAGGAGGAGCTCTACAGAGAAGATAGGATTTAACAAATGAGTGTGACTGGTGAATCATTATATTGAGATTTCTTTTAGTCTCCAGCATCTTAGAGCAGCTAGAAGGAAAACTCTAAAATTGTGGAAGTGTAACCCATACCAAACTCTGTTCTATGGCTACTTGTTATAATGTACGTTGAGGTTTATTATTTTATTGTATATACATTATATTTCCTAATAAAGAAATGTTTTTTAAAAAAAAGCGGTATGCTCTCATGGTATCCAGGGTCACCCCCTCCTCACCCCTCAACAGCTCAGCACAGAGCTAGCCTATGCTCCCAGCATGGATCCCTGGTCCCAGTTCTAGAGGGTACAGAGCAACCCTCATGCACAAATATGTATACTTCAAGCTTATATGTCTGGCCCAGTCTGTCTGGTAGTGGCCTGAGGGATTCACCATCCCAAAACTTGCCCTGCATGTAGAAGAATGTTCACAGAGCTCTTCTACAGAACACAGTGGGAGAGTAGTCAAGTCATGCTGCCTTGGGCAAGAGATTGCTGACTACTCTAGAATATACAGTGTAGTGTCCTGGACTGTGAGGAAATTGTTACCTAGAGAAGAGCAGACTTTCAAACTGTGTAAATGGAGAATGCACATTCTCAAGACAACATGTATGCACAGAATGGATTGGGGTGTCCTATACTCTTGCCTGGGGAGCTATTCTCTGACCTCATGGTATGGATAACTCTGAAGGACAGCACAGGTCATTGTGCAAAGGCTTCGAAAGGCGTTTATTTTCTCTAATTATTATTTTGTTGTTGTTAGTTCCTGGCATTCAAGGAAAGATCTGCCATAACCCTAGCTGGATACAAGTTTAAGGAGCATATGCCTCAGAGTCTAAATTCTAGTAACAGCACATGGAAATATCAAAATGTCTGGGTTTCAACAAAGGTCGCAAAGTATACAAAGAAACAGGAAGCAATGGCCCAGACAAAGGAAAAGTTTGAAGCACTGGAAGGAGGACCATATCAAGACATTTAAAACTTAAAAAATAGTCCTATATATGCTTAAAGAACTAAAGGAAAGCATGGAAAAGACCTAAAGAAAATCAAAAGATGAATGCAAAGAAAATATCAATAGAGAGATGGACATTATGAAAGGAACCAAACAAAGCTGAAGACCACAGTAATGGAAATTAAAAATTCTCCAGAGGGGCTCACCAGCAGATTGGAGGTGGCAGAGGAAAGAATCAGTGAATTAAAGATAAGATAATTGAAGTTATTCAGGTTGAGGCGTAGAAAGAATAAAGAACAAAGAAAAGTGAACAGAACCTGAGTATCTTGTAGGACAATCTCAACTAAATAGGCAGGAATATGGAGATAATGAGCATATATATGCACAACAGCAATAAAAAAGTAACATATGAGGAAAGGGGAGAAGGGCAAGGGAGATAAACAAATGAAGAAAATGCAAGACATTTGCTTTTATTAAGGTAAGTCACTTCATAAAGGATTTCAATAGTTTCTAATGGCAAACAAGCTAGGAAAAGCATATCATGAATTGTCCTAACAAATAGCCAAAGCTATTCTACAATGTAGTAGAGACAGCTAATGTTTTCTAAATATACCAATGCTATCATGCTGTATTTAGCAAATATATGTCAGCAATTTTTCTTCTGTTAAATTTGGCTTACATACATTATTCCAAATCCAATCAAAATTCTTGCATCCATTGTCCCAAATGATTTTGATTTTTTTTTTACTTCTGTAACAAAATATGTTTGTTAATTGTGATCTATATTTCCAAAATTCCAAATTAATACTTTCTTTTTTTTTCATGGGCAGGCACTGGGAATCGAACCCAGGTCTCCGGCATGGCAGGTGGGGACTCAGCCTGCTGAACCACTGTGGCCCACCTCCAAATTACTACATTCTTAAACCCAATAACCCAACCAAAAGCAATTAACTTCATCTCTAGGACCTACAACAAGCAAAACTATAATTGAGGTGATGTCCTTGTCTTTGGTGAAGGGTTTTATCTTGAAGAAGGCCATAGCCAGTCAAACAGGTTAGAAAACGCAAGGCTATATGGGAACTTACAATGTTTATAAGCCCAGGGATGGGTTATTTCAGCCATGTGGGGAGTTTCCATATTTCAAAACTACAGGTTAACTTCAGAAAAAATGACAATTTCAGCATATACTGGGTACTATGCAAATGGCCTATCCCTTCAGCTCAGTGAGGCCCTCTGATCTAGGTGGACCTCAATCTAGAATTCACTACATTTAGCACCAATACCATGTGCACTGTCTAGGGAAAGCCTTCTTTTTCCAGGTAAAAGGCTTATTTCTTTTACCAGAAACAAGTCAATACTACCATGTTTTATGGTAAATTCCAATATTCCAGCTCTCTCATGCACCTTATATCAGAACATCATGGATCTTCTGCAAAGCTTCCTTTATCACCCAGACCTTCCCCTCCTTCATTCTAAACTCAGAGTATATTCTAAGGTATCTAAGGAAGTAAAGATTACCCCAGGATCCGCAATTGGACAGGTTCCACAAAAAGCCAAATTAAATCTTTAAAATATGGCTCAAAAATTCAGCTTATAAAGGCAGTCATATCTGAATTTAAAAAATCTTTCAAGGCAATCAATGAAGACACATGGAAGAGAATCAAATGCATTCATCCTTGTGAACTCAAGCAAAGTATGCTTGTAAGAAGGGATCTCTTCATGGGAAAGACTATATTTTGTCTGCTTTGAGTGAAGCTGAGCTTTAAGTATAAAGGTCCTCAACAAAACGGGGAACCACAGTGAAGACTGGCAGAGACATTTGGCAGCCCATTCCCCCCTCAAATGAACATGTGGTGCTGACACTGCTGAAGCATCCGTGGCTTTTTCTCTAAGCAGCCTATACAAGAGGGAAGACAGGAAAGGATTGAATAAATGAATCAAAGACTTACATATAAAAAATAAAGTCATATTAATGTTCTTTTGTTAAGTTTTTTAATTAATAAAAAGTTTAAAAAAATAAAATAAACAGTCTTGGGCAGGCAAAAAAAAAAAAATAAAGTCATAAAAGTAATGAAATGAGCATAGAATTTGGTTATTGTTATTGTTATTTTGAATTGAAGAAGCATTTCTATGCTTTTTTTTCATTTTCATTATAAAAATTTTCCAATATATTGTGTGGGAGGCAGAACGGACAGGCAAAAGATATCCATACCCTAATCCCTGGATCCTGTGAATGTGTAAACTTTACATGGCAAAAGGAAGACTGAAGATGTAATAAAGGTAATGTATTTAAGATAAGTTTACCCTGGATTACCCAGGTGCACCCAATCTAAACACATGCACCCTTAAAAGCAAAGAACTTTCTCTGGCTGCAGTCAGACAATGCAGTTGGAGAGATTTGAGAGTGTGAGGGACACTCGAACCACCTCTGCTGGGGAGCAGATACTTCATTTGTGCAGAATTTTTATTTAGGTTGATTGTAAATGCTTGGAAAGGGATAGCAGTGATGGCAGCACATTATTGTGAGTGTAATTAACAGTGTTGAATTATGTTTGTGAATATGGTTGAAGGGGAAGTTTTGGTTCGTGTGTGTCACTAACAGGAAAGTTGGAAGACCCTACCAGGGACTGTATAATTCAGGGAACCCTGTTGTGGCTAATGTACAAATATAAGAATGATCTTTCATAAATTATAGCAAATGTATATCACTATTACAAGGTGTTAATAATAGGGTGGTATGTGGGAAAAAATATACCTAATGTAAACTATGGACTTTAATTAATATTTTAATATTCTTTCATCAATTGTAACAAAGGTACTACATCAATACAAAGTGTCAACAATAGGGGGATATATGGGAACATTGTATTTTGTCATGACTTTTATGTAAACCTAAAACTTCTCTAATTTAAAAAATAATATTTTTTTAAAAAACATTATGCTAAGTGAATGAAACCAGACACAAAGTACTACCTATTGTATGATTCTATTTATATAAAATGTAAATATAAACAAATCTATAGAGACATTATTAGATTAGTAGTCATATAAGGATGAGAAAAGATAGAGGGACTGATAGATGACTGCTAAAAGGTATAAAGTTTTACTTTTTGTGGTAATGAAAGTGTACCAAAATTGATTGTGGAGATGACTGCACAACTCTGTGATTATACTAAAAGTCATAGACAGTAAACTGTGAATGGATTGAATGGTATGTGAATATATCTTAATAAAGCTGCTTTTAAAAAATATATGCCTACTGTTTAGATTCAGCAGGCATCTACCATCTATTCTTACCATTTGCCAATTTAATTTGCACTCATGTTCTCTTTCTCTTGCTCTTTTTCTCTCCATAGTTGATTGATGTTGTGTGTGTTTTGCACAATCATTTCAAAGTGAACTATTGACAACCTAACTTCACCACTAAACACTTGATCACACAAATTTGCTAAAAACAATATTTTCCTATATGACCACAATATCATTATCACAATTAACAAAACTAAACAGCTGTTTCTGCTGTAATTTTTATTTTCAAAATGTTAATGTGTTCCAAAGTGATTGATATATTAGAGGACAATTTGATTGCAAAACAGATATTTTAATTTACGTATGTGCAATTTTGTCAGCAAACTACAAATATATAACTTTTTATCTGATTTGTAACAGGATCCATTCAAAGATCGCAGGTTGCATTTTGTCAAGTATCCTTTTAATTTAGAATAGGCCATCTTTTTATGACTGATTATTTTGAAAAAAATTACTTCAAGTCATCTTCTAGAATGCCTTAGACTGTTTTCTGGGCTTGTCTGATTATTTCCTCATAGTTCAATTTAACTTGGTATCCTTTCCCACATATTTCCTGTAAAGCATCAGTTAAATCTAAAGTCTTGATTAGAATTAAGTTAAAGATTTTGGAAAAAAACACTTCATAGGCAGAAACTGTGAACTTATTCTATCACTTCAGGTGGTACCTATTGTCAAGCTGTCACACAAACAGGGATGCTAAATCAGAACACATACAGGTGGTAACAGTCAGATATCTCCATTTAAAATATCTTTTCCCACTTGTGATTGGCACACAATGATACTTTAGGACATATGAATACACAGTTTCCCCATAAACAATTTATCTAATGATTTCAGCACCCATTGATGTCCCTTGCCTGAATCAATTATTTCATTAAGGGCTGTAAAATGCTGATTTTCTAAGCCTATTATCCTTTCTGTATTGACCAGGTAGCATTCTTCAGAAAAGAAAAATACTTTCTTTCATCAACTAGGTCTATTTGCTACCCTTTTAAATTTGTATGGAAAAAAAAGTCATGAAAAATATTTAACTCTTTCCCCCTTGTTACTAAATTACCAAATCTCAGAATAAGTGGTTGTAATAGGAAAAAAGGCTTTTAAAAGTTATGATACAAAACTCAGAAACTGTAAAAAGGTTGCACTATGAGCTAAAAATTTTTAAATGTATGCATTGGCAAAATTATGATAAAATCAAAAGAAAAATAGAAATATTTATTACTCATATCACAGATAATGACTAATTTCCCAAATTGAGGGGGAAAACTATAAATCTTTAAGGAAAAGATCAGAATAAATGCTTTATTTCTCCACTCCTTTAGTAGGGGTGTTGTAAAGTGTCTTTTCCCACCTGTGATTGGCACTCCCAGGGCCACGAGAAGCTAGAAGAGACAAGGAAGAATTGCTCCTTAAAGACGTTGGAGGGAGCATGCCCAGCTGATATCTTTATTTGGGACTTCTAGCCTCCACAAGTGAGAAAGAATAAATGTCTGTTGTTTTTAGACACTCAGTTTGTGGTACATTTTTACAGCAAGCCTAGGAAACTAATATAGAGTATATAACTATTTATTTGTATTTTAACCTATCTGGTGTGAGTAGAAAGGATGTGTGGATTTTCTGGATAATACCCATAAAGGAAAGAGGACTCTCTTTTGCTGGAATATGGATCTGAAGGTGGGCACATTCGACTTGTACATAAACCTCGAACAGCCCACTTTGTATTTTTTCCCATGCCTGGTGCTTTGATTCACTGCATATAAGCATGGCTTATACTCATGCTTTCCCTTTATCTGGAATTCTTCTTCCAATTCTTCACCTACTTTATTCTAACCCACCCTTCAACTGTCAGCTAACTGTTGCTAAGAGAACAAATTTGACTAAGTTCTCCTGTTATACACTCATGGGTCTTTGCATTCTCCCATCATAGCACTTATTTTCCTCCATTAAATGGAATTCATCATTTACGCAACTATGTATTTAATGAAAGGCAGCATAATAGAGTGATTAAGAACACAAGCTCTGGAACCAGACTACAATCCTGGCTCAGCTAGTACCTAGTTTTGTAATCTTGCACAAATTACTTAAATATTCCTCAGCTTCCCCACCTGTAAAACGAGATAATCACAGTACATATCTGACTGGGCTGTGCTGGGTTTAAGAAATAAGGATAAGAATGTGTCCAAATGCAGAGAGATATAAATAAATATAACAGATGCTTTCCATTATTAGGTCATGGAACAATGATATGTGGACAGAAAGACAGTAAATTCTATGTGGGAATAATTTTCAGTATTAAGAAAACTGGAGCATATCAGGCAGATTTTATTTTATAATTGCAGATGATCCTGTATCTTTGCATGTTTGGTTAAAGTATATGCTTTTTTTGACTTAAACACTGCATAGGTATGTTTGAAAGATACCACAGGTTGGTTCAAATACCCAATTCCTATTTTCCCTTTGCCTTGCTCTAAAATACAGGCTGGAGTTGCATAATACTAGGTTTCTAAGCTTTCTAATAGCCAGAAATGACCAAGTAATCAAATTCTTAGAAATGAGAATGGTGCAGAAATCCCTGAGAGGGCTTTTCACCCCAAATGAAAAGATGAATTGTTGCAAGCAGAAAGCTTAGGTAGTGTGTTTATTTCATCCTTTGTTGAACTCCCTACCAAGAATGCAGATGTGATGCCTAGGGTTGTAGCAGCCTTTCCACCCCTATGAAATCCAAAGCCACATGCTTATGAATGGTCAGGCAAAAGAACGGATGACCTTCCCTACATGGCTACAGCAGACCTGGGTGTCCACACTGGGCATCTTATTTTGTGAGAAACACTAGCATGAAGAAACTGAATATACAGGCAATGGTCAGACCATATATAGCGATAGAAATCTGATCCACATAGGAAACCCAGGAAGCCAAACCACAGTCTCTATAGGAATGCGCTGAGCATAGTCAGGACTTTGTCAAAGGAGACTGCCAGCTTCCCTATTTTTGGTACCTGATGTAACTCAGTACCAACCATAGGAAGCCCAATATTCTACCCAAATCACAGAAGATGCCCTCCCAGTTAGCCCACTCCAAGTGTCCTCATGTCAACAACTGCCAATCAGAGCATTTGTGAAACCTTCCCTTTTTTTCTCCATAAGGCTTTCTATTCCTCCTTTGAGTCTCTGCCAAATGCAAGTGCTGGTGTCTGACTCCCTTACTATAGCAAACTCTAAACAAATAGCCTCTGTTCTCACTTGGGTGGTCTTCATTTATTTCTACTATTCCATATTTTTTAAACAGTTGTTCCCTAGCTTTTCTGCAACTCAAAACTGAATGAAATCTTGATAAACTGTTGTTGTTTTGTTATTTTTAATGAGCCAGTCATTGCTTTTACTAATAGGAAAACCAGTCTGTTCCATAGTGTAGTGCTTCTAAATTTTCTTGTGCATAGAAATTGATTCAATGGGTTTGGGGTGGACCCAAGATTCAGTATTTCTAGCAAGCACCCAGGTAATGCCCATGCTGCTGGTCAGAGGACCAGACTTTGAGTAGCACGACTACAGAGAATACCTTACAGAAGGCGTATGGGCTTTCATTTTCAACAGCAAGAACGTTATATTTACAATAACAATGTTCCTCTTTTTATGAGAGGTAGACAAATACCCAAAAGGCAAATGACCAAGCCAAAGAAATACAAATATTTTTCATATTCTTGTTGTTCCCAGTCTTTGATTCTGGGTCTTGTCTGAGTTTCCTTTCCAAATCCTGTGGCTAGAATGAGTCAGAAAGAGCTTATTATACTGCACTAGAAGACCAAGAATCCAATCGTCCTCCCTCACACAGTTATTCTCTTTCTTGTGAAATGAGATAAGAAACCGTAGTTGACAGCTTGGGTGCTACAGTCCTTGAGCACCCAACGGTCATACGATCTGGTCCTCCAATATCAAAATGATGATGCGGCAGTGCTTGGTAATGAAAGGAAAAAACTTTTAAAATGAGCCTGAGAAGTGCTGAGTCTCCAACAGATAAATATGAGAATAGGAGATAAGGGAATTCATCATCAAATACTCTTTCACTATGTGCCATAATTTTTACATTCAAAACAAATATACAGCATTTCCCAAACCACTCTCTTATACAAACTCTGCAAAAAGAAGGAGGGGCACTCCAGCATAATAAATAACAAGTCTGTTTGTTTTTATCACAGGCAATTGTGCTCTGAATTTCTGAAGGAGAGTCCACATCTAGAAAAATTTAGTAAGATTGAGCCTTAAACCTTGTTTAAACAAAGTCTTCACCAAAGATCTTGTCAACAAAAGGAAAAGTCTTGAATTCAGTGATTATCTTTTTTACTAATCCTCTTGAAATGCATACAATTCACATAGTCTGCCACAACTCCCAGTAGTCATAAACATTATCTTCAGTCTCAATTAATTTTGTGCTAACTTGGTTTTAGAAACATTGTGAGCAAATCTACCAAGTACACAGTTCTGGGAACTGTAAATCAGACTGGCTGGCTCAGTTCGTAGAAAGTAAAGTCACCACCAAACCTCTCCCTAGTGCCTGGAAATCTCTAACACCCACTGAAAGAGTTCAAGGCCATTGCATCTCCTGACATCTAATAGTCATAAAATGTATATACTAGCAATTACATCTTAATCAAGTGGTAATCTGACAAACATTGTGTTCTAATAGCAAAGACAGTCTTAAACTTGGTAGACAAAAGTTCAATTATTCAATTTATTACTGAATGAATTTACTCCTGTTCTCCAAGATGTTCGAAACTAAAGAGAATAAAAAGGGGCAATTTTCCAACAGTCTTAGGAACAAAAGAATGAGATTTCTAGGTTGGAATAAGGTAACATCTACTTAATTTGTTCACTAAATCATACAATAAACACATGTCTAGTTTAAACTATGTCCCAGGTAAGAAAATAGAGGTATATAGATGAAAGGCACTCTACTTGTTCACTGTCTTGGTTAGGGAAGTCTGAAATGAAAGTCAACAATTGTAATTCTATGGTAATTGCTTTCAGAGGAGTATATGCAATTGAGTCTTTAGAGAGTCAAAGAGTATATCATTTTGATTGGGGAGATTTTTACAGACTAAGTGACATTTTAATTACAACTAGTAGTTATTAACCAGGCACGGAGAGTTAGAGAAGAGTTGATCTAGGTGGTGGGAACAACTTGTACAACGATGGAAATGTGAAAAGACAAAGCATAATATGAGATGATGGGTAGTTTAGTGTGGCTGCCTCAGAAGGTGTGCGTGGAGGGCTTGACTCTCTTCTTCCCTCACCCCACAAATAATCCTTAAGCAAGTGCCTTCAATTCAACTTCCAAAGCAAAACCTAACTCCTCTTAGTTCCATCTCCATTCTTCTTAAGACAACCATCGAAAAGAGAACAAATTTTAAGGCCATCTTAGCAAAACCCAACTCTCTCCTCTTTGTTCCATCTCCACCCTACTTAAGACAACCAGGGAAAATAGAACACATTTTGAGGCCATCTTAGAGTCTCAGGCTTGGGCCTTTAGACTTGAGCATGGTCATAAAACTAAATTAATAGTTAGAATAAAATTCAACCACTCCTTACTATCCCCTTCACTGCTACTCTGGTCCAGACACTGTATCTTTCACCTGGTTTAATGCAACAGCTGCTTAATGAACCTCCACTCCCTCATTCTTTGCCATTCATAATCTCATCTTCAGATTGCAGCCAGAACACTCTTTTAAAAATGCAAATCATATGTCACATTCTTGCTTAAAACTTTGCAATGATTCTCTGTTGCTCACTAATTTGTTTGAGGGAAGGGAGAACATTTCTGTCTTACGTACCTGGTTTTCATGAAGGGTTTTCTCTAAATACTAGCCCTTTGCTCTATTTTTAAGTCCTCCCCATACAGATAAGTTTAATTACTCAACAGTGAGTTTGGGGAAAAAGTGGTATATGTAGCTCAGTCCTTCCCTCTCTCCCTTCTCTTTGGGATCTATCGGCCTGTAGAAAACTTGCCAGCAGCCGGGCTCTCTTCCAAGCAGAGAAATAGGTGGAGGCTTCTTATGTTTCCTTTTTCTTTTTCTGTCTATCCACACTCCAATGGAAATCCATAAGAACAGGAATCTTTTCCTTCTTATGCATGCCTATTCTGTTGAAGCCTAAAACCGTGCATGGAACAAGTAGACTATAATTGATTGTTAAATAGCTGAACCCTGAAGAAGAAATGAAAGGCTAGGTAATGTAAAATCTATGTCTAGCTAAAAGCTTAGAATTTCTCAGCTGAAAAGTTGGCCATTTTCAATGAGGAATTAAAAAACAATTAAAACTTAAAAGCATTATTCAAATTTTCCAAAACTGAATAAATCATAAAAGAAGCATAAGTAACCAAACTTTTAAATGATGAATTTTGTAAGATACTTGTCTTCATTTGGCAGGCTGCTATGACAAATACCATATAATGGATTGGTTTAAACAATAGGAATTTATTGGCTTAAGGGTTTCAAAGGTCAGAAGTCCAAATCAAGGGTACTCCTGAAGCTGGCAGTATGCTGGTTGGCTGGCAAATCCTTGAATCCTTGGCTTTCCCATCATATGGTGAGGTCTTTTTTGCTTCTGGGTTCCTGATGACTTCCAGCTTCCAGTTTCCAGCTCCTCCCAGTGGCTTTCTCTGACCATTTGATTTTCTTCTGTTTATAAAGGATTTCTCTAATCTGGATTAAGACCCAATCTCATTTAGTTGGGCCAAATTCTAATTTAAAATAACATCTTCAAGAGATCCTATCTACAGTAGTTCCACACCCACAGGAATTATGGATTAAGATTCAGAACATGTCTACATTGCAGTACATATTCCATTCTACCAGAATGACTTAAATAAATAAAATAGTTATAGATATGCAAAATCTGTGGTATTTCCTATTGACTAGCTGAAAGAAACACATGAATAGAAAATTAAGGCTCTGGTTACATAAAAAAAATCACATTTTGGTTAACTGCATAACCCCTTAATGATCTAAAGTTACAATTTACCTGTACTTAAAAACCTGAAAATGTAGTTGGATTTTCTGCCATATATGGGTAATATTTCATTTTCATATTCTATTAATCACTTCTAAATCTCACCCAAAAAAAAAATGCTGCTGCCTCCGGTTATTTAAATAGAAACATTCATTTTGTAAATGAAAACAGCTGTAATATTACTCATTAATTTCTGTAACACCATAGGTGAGTTAAAAGAACATTATTTTAAAACAGTTGCCTTCTTTGTGCCATATAAAGATTTTGTTTTAATTTGTTGTTAACATCTCCTGGTCACTTGCTGGTAGCTTTAAGTCAAGTTTCAGCTAAAGTACCTAGCTTGATTTAGAAAAATCGAAGGTGTCATATATGTTTGAGTTGATGATATTGATCTTCATTGTCACCTATTGAGTGACAGTGTTTAATTTCCCACAGACCAGATTCTCCAAAATACATGTATTAATGCAAATGAAGATGCTCAGAAATTACACAGACAAGAGATAATTTCCTTTTTTAATACTTCATTCCACTGAAACTCTCTAACTCTTCTTCTCACGGATGAGATTGGCAAGGCATTTGAGCTACAAGATTATCATTGCTAGTGTCAAAGAGACATGATTAAACCAAGTTTCCAGGGCTTATCTTTAAAAGTACTAGATTGTTATGCTAAGAAGTTAATCCATGTGTTTCTCATTCAATCGCATTTTCAAATTCAATCAGGGTTTTTCATCCTCTCTTCTTTCATGAGCTATGACTTTGAAGGAGTTCTAATAGTTTCAGTGATATTTGCTTTTTCTTTTGGATATCTTCAAATAAAGCAATATGCATAGTTTGAACAAATTTGATTCTCTGAAAACATCTTCCTCCTATGTTTATAAAGTAACGGAATTACTGCATTCCTTTAGCTATCCATTATTATTGATTTTACCAATGTTTCCAAAACTTACAGAAATCCACAAACCATTTTCAAAGAACAGAATGTCTTAAAGACTAGTGGTGTTACATTAATATTTTTTGTAAAGTGATTTAAAATTTATATAATCATAAAACCGTATATAAAGTCCCTTAGTTTATATATTTTAACTACCAGAAAACTGAAATAAATTGATGTATTAAACACTAAAAAAAAGCTACCAAACTTATAAAGTTATAATTGTATTTACTGTGATGGATCATGTTCTGTGGGCAGAACTCAATTGTCAATATTGGCATTTAATAGTTAAAAGATGGTGAGTCAGATCTGGTTCTCAATATAATCAATCCCTTGCACAGTTTTGACTTAATAATACTAATGCAGAAAATAGCTTTTCTGGAAAAACATGATTGGAAAGAATACAATAACAATGTGTTTTTGTCTGCTATTTCAGAAAATTCAGACAGTGCTCCCTGGGGATATGAACCATAGCCATCAAGCTTATTCTCAAAATCAAATTTTAATAGTCATTTGATAATCCTAAAAACTCATTTAAATTAGCATTAAATTGATTTAAAATCCAATAATTAACAAAATTGGGAAAATAAGCACCATCCATTTATTATAGAAGTTAGTGTTAATGAAATAAATTGGTATATATAAACTTAAATTTATAATATCATCTCTGATTGTAACTTAGAAATTAAGAGCTAATAAGTAATTATGATTGCATCTATATAATGATTCAGTCATCAAAATTATTTGTTAACTCAATTCCTTGGTTACATGATCACAGCAATTATACATCGTACCATTTCAGCATAGGTTATTTGTGTTTGGTCTGCCTATAGTTTTGCTTATGATGACTCAACTATCCCGCCAATGATCTCTGAGCTACATGGATAATTTCTTTAATACAACACATCACAATGTAGTTTGCTATCATTTGGGGCAAACACAAACATAAATGTAAATGTAACTGTTGCTGTTATATGGTAATCCTCAAAAACAGCTCTTGAACCCCTGAGAATTTGGTCCCTGATGCATGGGAGTTTTGACTTTGATTATGTGATTATTCATTTAACCACCAAAGAAAACATATAAAATTGGTGGACATAGTTGTGTTTCAAAGGTAAGCCACAGTCTTTACTTTTCCCTGCCTTATATTTTTCTAACATCCTTTCTCCCTTTTCCCCACCCGGGGATTGGTAGATAAGAAGGGCTCAGCCAGGCTGAAAATTGTTACCCACCATGTATGTGCTTGGTAATTTATATAGTTAACCTCATTTAATTCTCACAACATTGCTGAAACTTAGCCAATCAGGAAATAGGAGATCAGAGAGGTTATATAACTTGCTCAATCCCATAGACTAATATTTGATGGAATCAGTTTTCAACCCTAGTTTTTTTCTCTCTCCAATTTCTAGGATCATTCCCCCACAGTCTCAATTCAAAAAAAAAAAAAAAACATACCATGAAATTTAAGTGATTACCATTCATTTATGATGAGTTTTGCCCACAATAGACAGCACATTCCTAAAGAAGAGGTGCTGTATCATGTTCATGTGGGTGATAGGAGCCTAGCCTAGTGGGATGGCATTTAATAGGCCTTTACTACCTTCCTAACAAATGAGTGAATGAACGGGCAAATTTGTTCCTGGACATAAAATTGTCATCTTCAAGTTAATCTAAGTTTAAACATCTGATCTCTGCAACTGGAATGAGGTACGATCACACTAACACATTTTCATAAGATTTCATTGATAAACTCAGAAAACAGAGAACAGAGATCAAGACTATTTGACTTATGAAGCTAATCCTAGAAAATTTATACCTGGTGATAGATAATGGTCATTTTGTTAGCCACCGAGTAATCTTGAGCATCATGGGTTACCATTAACAAAGTCAAGGTCAAGCCTTGAGTGATACCCTATACAAACAAAAGAGTCTGGAAAACATACTATTTTCCAGAGGGAAAAAAAAAAGGGAAAGGAGAGGAAGGGCATGGGGAGGGGAGGGGAAGAAAGGACAAGGAAGCTAGGATATGGGGGAGGGGAGTGAGTGGGAAAGAGGAATAAGAAGGGAAGGACATGGGAGAAAGAGAGAAACAGTAGGGAAAGGGAAGTAAAGTGGGAAGAAAAATGGAGGAAAAGAAAGAAAAAAGGTCCTAATCAAAGTCTTAGTTATCTTTCTTATGGGCCACTGAAAAGAATACTTAGACCTTTTTTTATACCTCCACTCATTTATTTATTCATCCATTCATTGATATTTAGCAAATTCTGTTTTTTAATGACCCATTTTGATTTCAATAATGCACTGGATTCTAAGCAGTATGCCAAGAATATGAACTGTTAAAATAAAAAATAAAATAGGATCCTGGTCTGAGGAGAAAAAATAACAGAGAGGATAAAGATGCAGACTGAGAAGCTTCAGGGCTCTGTACCCCCACAGAAGCTTTGAACAAACAATGCAATCTAGCAGATATATGTTTCTCAAAGTTCCAGAAGAGTTAAAGGACTTCAGCACAGGGCTACATAAAAGCAATACAATCCCATTGGCAAATTGTATTTTAAAAAGCATGACCCAACAATGTGCTGTATATAAGAGACTCACCTTAAATTCAAAGACATAAGTAGGTTGAATGTGGAAGGAGAGAAAAAATATACCATGAAAATAATAAACTAAAAGTGAAATCTGAAGTAGCTCTACTAATATCAGATAAAATAAACTTTAAGTCAAAAACTGTAATGAGTGACAAAGAAGGTCACTATAGATGATGAAGGGGGCAATCCCACAAGAAGACATAAAAACTGTGAATATATATGCACCTAATGTCAGAGCCCTAATATTGTCAGATTTTAAGGGAGAAACAGATGGTTCTACATTAATAGTAGGAGACTTCGATATACCACATTCAATAATCAATAGCACATCTAGACAGAGTGTCAATAAGGAAATAGCACACCTGAATGACAACATAAACCAACAAGACTGAACAGACATAAAGAACACCATCCAACAGCAGCAGAATATATATTCTTTTCCATTGCAAAACAGATCTCAATAAATTTTAAAATGTTGAAATCATGCACTGTATCTTCTCTGATCTCAATGGAATGATGCTAGAAATCAGTGAAAGAAAGACAACTAATAATTCACAAAAATGTGGAAATTAAATAATGCAATCTTAAAGAAACAGTGGGTCAAAGAGAAAATCACTAGGGAAATCAGGAAATATCTTGAAATAAATGAAAACAAAAGCACAGCATACCAAAGCATATGGGATGTAGCGTCAGTAGAGAGAACTAAATTTATAGCTCTAAATGCTTACATTAAAAAAGAAGAAAGATCTCAAACCAGAGACCTAACTTCATAATTAAAGGATCTAGCAGGGAAAAAAGCAAACTAAACCCAAGCTAGCAGAAAGAAGAAAGACAAAGATTAGAGCAGAAATAAATAAAATGGAGTATACAAAAACAATAGAGAGAATCAATGAACTGAAAAGCTGGTTCTTTGAAAAGATCAATACAGCTAACATACCTTTACCTATAGTGAAAATGAAAAAAAAGAGAGAGAAAGGACACAAATAATTCTAATCAGAAATAAGAAGTGGGACATTAGTACTGTCCCCACAGAAACAAAAAGGATGAGTTGAAGAGTAAAACTGTACACCAAGAAATTAGACAACATAGAGGCACTTGACAAATTCCTAGAAACAAACTACTTACACTGGTTCAAAAAGATACAGATTATTTCAACAGACCATTAAGTAAAGATTGAGTCAGCAATCGAAAAACCCACATCAAAGAAAAATGCAGGACCAGATGGCTTCTCTAGTGAATTTTACCAAATATTTCAAGAAAAATTAACACCAATCTTGATCAAACTCTTCCAAAATATTGAAGAAGAGGGAACACTTCTTAAATCATTCTATGAGGCAACACCACCCTAAAACCAAAGCCAGAAAAGATACAAGAAAATTACAGATCAATATCCTTTATGAATATAGATGCAAAAATGAACAAAATACCAGAAAACTGAATCCAACTACACATTAAAAGAATCAGACACCATGAGCAGTTGGAATTTAGCCCAGATATGCTAGGGTGGTTCAATATAAGAAAATCAATTAATATAATACATCACATTAATAGAACGAATATAAGCATCAAAATTGATAACGAAAAATAATGAAGTTCTGATTTTAAAACTATAACAAAGCTATAGTAACTAAAACCAGTAATCAAATACACCATGGTACTGGCACGAGGCTAGACATATAGACCAACAGAATCTAATTAAGATCCAGATATAAACCTTCACATTAATGGTCAGTTGACTTTCAACAGAGAACTAAGTCCACCTGATTGGAAAGGACTAGTCTTTTCAATAAATGGTGCTAGAAAAACTGAATGTCCTATGTAAAAGATGAAGGTGGACCCCAACCTTATGCTATACACAAATTAACTCAAAATGGAACAAAGATCTAAATATATAAACCAGGATTATAAAACTTCTGGAAGAAAACATAGGTTTCTTGAGAATTTATACCAAAAGCACGAGCAACAGAAGCAAAAATAAGTAAAAGGAATTTCATAAAACATTAAATTTTTAGTGCAGGAAATGACCTCAAAACGATATTTAAAAAAGAAAGAGCCTAGAGAATGGGAGAAAATACTTGAAAACCACATATATAATGGTTTAATACCAAAAATACACAAAGAAATCATACAATTCAACAGCAAAAAGACAAACAACCCATTTAAGAATGGGCAAAAGACATGAATAGACATACAAAGGCCCAATAGGAGCTGAAAAGATAAACAATAGAATTAGCCATTAAGGAAATGCAAATCAAAACCAATATCATCCCACACCCACTAGAATGGCTACTATTAAAAACATAGAAGACTACAAGTGTTGGAGAGGACATGGTGAAATTGCAACACTTGGTTCATTGTTGGTAGGAATATAAAATTGTATAGTTGCTTTGGAGAATAGTTTGGCAGTTCCTCAGAAAGTTAAGTATAGAATTACTGTATCACCCAGCAATTCCATATCTAGTATACACCTAAAATAATTTAAATCAGGGACATGAACAGACATTTGCATACCAATGTTCACAGCAGCCTTATTCATAATTGCCAAAAGATGAAGGTGACCCAAGTGTCCATCAACAGGTGAGTGGATAATCAAATTATGGTATATGTACACAAAAAGCCACAAATATGATATATTTATCCAGAAGAATGAAGTTCTGATACACGTGACAACATGGATGAACCTGAGAGAACATCACATTGATTGAAATAAGCCAGACATAAAAAAAACAAATATCGTATGATCACACTGATGTGAAATAATTAGACAAACGAAATTAATAGAGACAGAATATAGGTTACCGGGGGTGAAGTGTGGTGGGGAATGGGCAGTTAGTGCTTAACTGGTACAGAGCTCTGTTTGGCATGAGGAAGTTGGCATGAGGAATCCTCAATGGTGATGATTCTAGCAAAATATTGAAGTGTAATTAACACCAATGAATTATATATTTGAATGTAGTGGAAAGGGAAAATTTGTATCTATGTTACCAGAATAATTTTTGTTTAATAACATAGGACTGACTGTAAAATACAATGAATCCCAATGTCAACAATGGACTCTAGTTAATGGTATAATTATAGAAACATTGTTTCATCAATTGTAACAATGGTACCACACTAACACAAAATGTTAATAACAGGGAAAACTGTATGTGTGATGGGGGTAGAAGGGAACTTAAATTTTCAGCAAAACTTTCTGCAAACCCACAACTTCACCAACAAAGGAGGCAAACCTGTCTTTCAAAAATGAGGGACACAACCAAAACCATTTCTGCCAATCCTTATATAAAAATCTTCAAAGGTTCCATTCACTAGGGTAACTTCCCAGAAACCTACAACCTCCAGATGGTTCCCTGGACCAAATAAGTCCTGAAATGCAGAGAGGCCAGCCTCTCCAGAACATCAGTCATTTCCATCCCCTTATCCCATATTATCGACAGCCCCTTTGAACATGAAAAAGTTAGAATGAGCATAGTCCAAATACCCTTAAAGAGCGGGAGAAAGATCAAAGGTGATGGTGGAGTTATACAGAGAAGGAAGGGTTTAACAAATGAATATAATTTCTGAATCATTATATTGCTTTTACTTTTAGTCTCCAGTATCTCAGAGCAGCTAGAAGTAAGAGTCTGAAATTGTGGAATTGTAACCCATACCAAACTCTGAAATCTGTTCTACATCTAACTGTTGCAATGTGCTTTGAAATGTATTGATTTTTTTGTATATATGTTATTTTTTTAAAAAAAAAAAAAAAAGAGGGATGGATTAAGACATTCCCAGATAAACAAAAACTAAAGGCCATGGTCACCACTAGGCTGGACCTACAAGAAATGCTAAAGGGAGTTTTGTACATTCAAATGTAAAGATATTAAACAATAGTCCGCAGCCACATGAAGAAATAAAGATCTCCTGTGGAGATAATGACATAGGTAAATATAAATACCAATACTATTGTATTTTTTATTTGTAACTCCACTTTTAACTTCCTGCAGGCTATACAAGACAAATACACAAAATATGATGATAGAGCAATGGTTTTGGACTTATAATGCATAAATATATAATTATTTGCAAGAACAACATAAAGGTGGGGTGATGGAGGTATACAGGAACATATTTTACATATGTTATTGAAGTTAACAGGTATCAAAGCAGATGAGCTTGTTATAGATTTACATTGTTAAATTATAAGCCCCACAGTAACCACAAGGAAAATAACAGAGTATATGTGAGCTCATAGAGACAAAAATATAATACAGTTTACCAGGGTTGGGGGAAGAGACAATGGGGAATTAATGCAAAATGAGTGAAATGTTTCTGTTTGGAGTGAAGGGAAAGGTCTCGTAATGGATGGCGGTAAGGATACTGAAACATTGTGAGTATGATTAGTCTCACTGAATGGTATGCTTGGGAGGGACTGAGATGGGAAGATTTGTGTTGTATATATTTATTTCCACAATTAAAATAAATAAGAAAGATAAACCAAAGAGATAATGACAATTAAATGCAATAAATCATGTTGGATGGAATCTAAAAATAGAGAAGAAAGTTCCAAAGGACATTATTGGGGCATATGAAAAAATTGGCATATAGCTTTATATCAATGTTACAACCCTTGGACTTGAAAGCTCTAATAAAGGTGATTATGTAAGTGAATGTTCTCGTTTGCTAGCTGCTGGAATGCAATATACCAGAAATGGAATGGCTTTTAAAAGGGAAAATTTAATGAGTTGCTAATTTATAGTTCTAAGGCCGAGAAAATGTCCACTTAAAACAAGTCTATAGAAATGTTCAATCAAAGGCATCCAGGGAAAGATAGCTTGGTTCAAGAAGGCTGCTGAAGTTCAGGGTTTCTCTCTCATCTGGAAAGGCACATGGTGAACACAGTCAGGGTTCCTCTCTCATCTGGAAGGGCACATGGTGAACAGGCATCACTGCTAGCTTTGTCTCCTGGCTTCCGGTTTCATGAAGCTCCCCGGGAGGCGTTTTCCTTCTTCATCTCCAAAGGTCGCTGGCTGGTGGACTCTCTGCTTCGTGGTGCTACAGCATTCTCTGCTCTCTCTGAATCTCTCTCTCCAAAATGTTTCCTCTTTTATAGGACTTCAGAAACTAATCAAGACCCACTCAAATGGGTGGAGACATGTCGTCCCTTAATCCAGTTTAACAACCACTCTTGACTAAATCACATCAACCAGGGAGATGATCTCATCACAGTTTCAAACATACAGTATTGAATAGATTATTCTACCTTTATGAAATGGGATTTATATTAAAACATGGCTTTTCTTAGGGGGCATACTTCCTTTCAAACCAGCGCAGTGAATATCCTAGTTCATCAAAAATGTACATTGAAGTATTATGTGTTCAAGGATTTAATAGTTACCACCTGCTCTCAAATGTTCAGAAACTAGAACAGGTGTGAGACAGACAGGTAGCTAGACAGATAGATCAGTCAAAGGTGGCAAATCTTAAAATGGATAGATCTGGATTTTTTTTTGGGGGGGGGGATGTTGGAGTTCTCTGTATGGACTTTGTATTATATTTGCAAAATAATTTTTAATGTTTCAAAATAAACAGTCTGAAAAACCATCATAGAGATGGGAAAATGATAATCCTTCAAAACAAAAATAAAACATAGTATAAAGAAATGGTAAATTAATTAGCCCTGACCTTAAATATAACATGAAGGGTTAATGGCTCTCACTCTCAGTATAATATACAATGGAATTAACAGCCATCCAAATCCTATTTTCTCCAATTATACTTCCTATATACTTTTGAAAAGAGAAGTAGTCAAAGGAATATAGGAATAGTCCCTGACAAAAAAAGTGTTACTGAAAGGACGCATGAGAGATCTATGCAAGCATTCTCTGGTTGGTACTGTTAGTGTCCACGCCAGGAAGCTTCAAGAAAATAGTGGCCAGATGGGTTTCCCAAAGATCAATCCTCTATTGATTTTTATTCATACTGTATCAGGACTATTGGAAATAAAGTGGCTCTACCCAAAACCCTTTACATCCAAGAAAAAATAAAAACTAGCTCAAACTAAATCACCTTGTAATCACTCTTCATTCCCACCAGAGAAGGCACAACAAATTTTTTAAATGGCTATATATTGTTTTCAAAACAGTGAAAAATTCCCTTTGCTAAGGTGTTCTCCAAAAAAAAAAAATGTATGAAAATAGGCAACAGAATAAAAAATGGGATTTTTATCTTGTATCTTTTCATCCTGATTACTTCTGCCAGAAACATCATAAAAATATATGTTACATGAAAAAAGATAAATTTATATCTAAAGAACATTTCCCACTAATATGATGAATAATACCATTGTGTCAATAACAGGACACACAGGATTTGTTTGCCACATGCATTTCCCCTCTCTCCTTTAACCTGGGTAGGAGACACTGTAAAAAATAGTTAATATTTGATTATGTGAAATTACCAAATTAAGAGGATACTATGAATATATTCTTTCTCTATACTGAAGTGTAACATAGATACAATATAAATGAAAGTGGTATGAAGGGTTGGGGGAGGGAATTAAGATTGTTGTAACTTCATTAAGTTTTAGATGAATACTACATTTCACTCTTCAATTCTTATTGTAATATGATATTTATGTACGTAAAATTAAATTCAGAAATCTTAGCAATGCTTTTTAATATTTTAAGCCATTAAAAAGTTTATGGGGCAGGCCACGGTGGCTCAGCGGCAAGAACGCTTGCCTGCCATACCAGAGGACCTGGGTTCGATTCCCGGTGCCTGCCCATGTAAAAAAAAAAAAAAAAAGTTTATGCATTTAATTTTTTTAAACAAAATGAGCTTCATATGTTCCTACATTTTTCTGCTATTTACTTTTTACCTTATTAGGAAACGTTAATCAACGAATAATACTGTGTCCACTGACATGAAAAAAAAAGCCTTACTCTCCTTTTGTTAATATTTTCAATTTACTTTGAAATCGCCTTCTGTAGTTTCCCACTCTATTAGCATTCATACAAACAGGATTTCATTCCGTCATTTGTAACTAAGCTAACTCATTTTATTAGAAAGGCACAATGGAGTTAATGCTGCATTAATTTTCCAGACAATTTTCTTAGACAAGAGGTATGGACCATTTTCTTGTGCAGTTTTGCTTCTTTCAGCTTGCTCCCTGCAGCTTCAGAAAGAATACCTTAAATATTTACTTTAGAAAGGAAACAGGCAGAGAAAAGACATGCAATCCACAACAAAGGAATACGTTAGTAAATCCATTATTGAATTTATTCAGTGAGCACCTTTTATGTGCCAGGACTGCAGCGGTGAATAGGAACACAACAGTGGGCGAGACACAGGCCGCATCTGTCACTATAGAACTTCAGATCGGTGGGGAAAACAGAGGAGAGAACATTCCTGTACTTAAGATAGGGCTTGATCAAAGACTCAAATTAGTAAATTCTCCTAATTTAATCTCCTAATGAGGGTGATGCAAGCAAATAGGTTTGACACTATTATTTTAGACATTATTAGGAGGTAGTGAGAAAAAATATTGGAGACATAATAAGAAAGGTAAAAAGGGAAGACTGTTAGTAGGTGGTGTTTAGGTTTACTAAAGCTGCCAGAATGCAGCATACAAGAAACGGATTAGCTTTTACAAAGAGGATTTATTAGGTTACAAACTGACAGTGGGGGGCCATGAAAATATCCAAATTAAGGCACTAACAAAAGGTTTCTCTGTCACATGGGAAGGCACCTGGCAACACCTGCTGGCCCTTCTCTCCTGGTCTGGTTTCTAAATGGCTCTCTCAGCTCCTGTGGGTCCTTCGGGCTTATGCTGGAACATTTTCTTTCTCCATTTATCTAAACACTCTAGGCTCTCTTAAAGGACTCCAGCAAGTTGAATAAGACCCACCTTCAAAGGGTGGGTCACATCTCCACAGAAATAACTTAATCATAAGGTCCCATCCACAACAGGTCTGCCCCAAAAGACTGGACTAAAAGGAGTATGGCTTTTCTGGGGTACATAACAGTCTCAAATCAACACAGGTGGCTAGAATTCTGAGCTTAAAGGTTTTGAATAAAATGGAAAATGTAATTTTAGATATAGCCTGCAGTGTTCATTTGTGATCTGAATGAAAATATTAATAGATATAGCTGTTCAATGAGTTTGCTCAAAACCATAATTAATATATGTATTAGCCTTATATAACAATCTGTGTGTGTTAGATTATCTGATTGTTTTGGGAGGATGGTGTATTTTTGTTAGTTTGGTTTGTTGTTTGTTTGTTTGTTTTTGTCATTTAGAATGTTGCATTTAAAAAAAGGAAATGCTTTCCCTTTTTTTTCTAAATGTGATTTAGGAGGAGGAATTTGAAACAGGTGACTTACCAGTTAATCAGGAGAAATCTATTCCAAAAGAAAAAAAACATTATAGGCAAAATGAATTCATCTGTTCAAAGCATTTTCATTGATTGTCTTCTATGTGCAAGGCACTGTTTTCAATGTTGTGGGAATGCAATGGGGGACCAAAAAGACAGTTTCTCTTCATGGAGTTTGCATTAAAGTGGGAAAGAGAGATAATATGAGAATAAACAAATTGACTATAGAATACAATGACAGGTAAAGATGAACTCCCAGAGTAGAATAGATAAGAAAGGGATCAAGGGGAGGTGGGCAACATGGATATTTTAGATGTGGTGAGCAGGTGGGAATATGGAAAGAAGTGACATTTGAACAAAAACCTGAAAGAAATGAGGAAGGAGCCCTGTGAGGATCTAAGTAGGGGAGGAAAAGGGAGAGTTTCCAGGCTGAGCCAACAGTGGGTGTAAAGGTAAGAATTTGACAGATTTAAGGAGCAGCAAGGAAGCCAATGGAGCTGTGAGCAAAACAAGAGAGGAAGGAGAGAAAGACAGAGGTGATCATGTAAACTAAATGGAAGATTTTGAGCAGAATAATGACACTTTTAAAGGATCTCACTCCTGCATTGGGACAAAACTGTAGGATGCAATGATAAAAACAGGGAAAGCAATTAAAAGACTATCAGCTTCCATGCAGAAGACCCAGATTCAATTCCCAGACCATGCATCCAAAAAAAAAAAGACTATCAGCAATAATCCAGATAAGAGGTTTGATGTTCTGGATAGGTGGTAGCAGTGGAGGCAATGAAAAGTGGCTGTTTCAGGATATAACTTGAAAGAAGCCAAAATATACTAGTAAGACATGTCATCTGTCCATAGCTAGTAAACACAGAACATCCTGTTTTTGAAAAATTTAAGTTTAAACAGTGGGATGCAGGAGAATGCTAAGGGGTTGACGGTTAAATATCTGAGCTGTACCGAAGAGGAGAAAGTGAAAAGATCTGACCATCTTCCCTGCCTCCTAGAAATTTTCACAATCCTCAGGATTGAAGAGCTTTGAGATCTAAATCCACATCTTATCCAAAATTTGGAAAGACCTACTCTATTAACTCCAAATTCAGTAGGAAAAAAAATAACAGAAAAGTATCTTTCCCATGAAAATACAAAGTACCTATTATTATTATTACTGAAGTCAAGTCCTGTTGACCAAAAGTATTTGAATAATGTGAATCATCATTTAAGTGGATTATATACCATTTGTAGTGTTCATGGAACTATAATTTATAAATGATTTGAATCCTTCAGATAAAAGACACTTTTAAATAGAAAAATATACACATTGTATATTCAATCTTCTCCTTCCTAATTTTACTCTCTTATGTCTAGAGCAATCCTTTCCTTTGTTTTCATGTCACTCTGTCTGAAGAAAACCTGTCTTAAACATAATAGAAAAGGGCAAAGAGACTTGTTTGAGAAAAAGCAGACAAGGCAGTTTTCTTTTCTTTTTTAAATAAGATGATGAGAAACCTGGAAAAAAAAAGGTTACATGTTGAAAAGAAAAGGGATTCTGGAAGTGCATGGTGTGTTAGAGAGAGGTAATTTTTGCTTCTACAATAAAGTGGGGTTCGTTTGTTGTTTTTTTAAAGAAAGTCTTTTCCCTCCTCATGCTACCGTCTTCCTCTTTCCCTCCCTTCCTTCCTCTCTTCTCCAGTGACGATTGTTCTCTTCTCTTCCTGGAGGACACTTAGAACACTTAATCTTTTCAAGGAGCTCAGGCTTTCAAAAGACACAGAATGAAGAATGATTTTTTGTTTTTTTGTTTTGTTTTTAACATGGGCAGGCACCTGGAATTGAACCCGGGTCTCCAGCATGGCAGGCGAGAACTTTGCCTGTTGAGCCACCATGGCCCGCCCAAGAGTAATTTTTAACGTGAAAACACCACGGAGGGAAGGAAGATTAAAGGACCAGGCCACCTTCTTGAAGGGGAGTGGGGTGGGGAGAAAACAGATACAGAGAACAAAAGCAAAATATATCTCACAAATTATCCTGCCAAAATAGCATGACCAAGTCTTTCTTCCAAGGGAAAAAAGGAGGAGATGTGGGCCTTCATCCTTTTTCATGAACAATTCTAGGGTAATTCCCCTTGAAGATGAGACAGATTGACAGACGGCTGCAGACCAGCAGCATCGGCATCACCCGGGAGCTTTCAGAAATGCAGTCTCAGATCCCGCCCAGGCCGACTGAGTCCGACCTACAGTGCAATGAGGTTCCCAGTGATTCCAAAGCTCAATGAAGCCTGAGAAGCCCTGGCATAAAGCACAAGCTCTGGACTCAGTAATAATGGCAATTCAGAGTTTACTCTGTGCCGGGTACAGTTCTAAGGGATTTATATTATCAACAATACTTTTTTTTTTATTTACAGATGAGGAAATGAGGCACTGAGAAGTAATGCCACTTGCCTAAAGTTTCAATGCTAATAAACTGTGGCGGGAGATTTAAATCTGGAAGTTAAATAAAACTTAAGTTGAAGTCATGACGCTGCTAGTTCCTGGCTTTGTGACCATTAACAAGTTACCTAACCTTTCTGAGCCTGTTTTCTTATCTGAAGCATGGGGTGATATATTCATCCCACAATTGTGCAGATTAAATGAGAATACCAGTATAAAGAACTAAATGAGAATACCAGTATAAAGAACCATATATATAGGTACCATTATTTATATTTACAGTGCTCTGATCATTTCTGGATAAAATAGTAAGCCATCCTATTCGTGAATGAATATGTTTAATCTCTGTTATGTTAGATTTGACATGTGAGTGAAACTGACTCAAACAGTAGGTAGATGAAACAATATTGTGGAGCGTGTCCTTAATCTTTAGAGCTCTGGTGGTGGAAATACATGAACTATTCCAGAGGTAGAGATGAGAGGAGAAAATAATGTCAGAGACCTCAAAAAGGAAATGAAAAAAGCTAGGGGAGGGAAATGCATAAAGGGACAGCTTTTGTTGCCAATCAGCAGATGTTTCAAAATTTAATATTTGTTTCTATCAAACCCTCAAGTGTTTAAAGTTTTATTTTGTTATGATTTTTGTTTTGTATTTTCCCTTGCTTTTTTTCTTCACTTTTTCCTTTTTAGTCAGAAGTTCACTCTAAAGAGTAGAAGATGAGAAAAATAAAAATGATGGACACTGTTGAGAAGTACAAGAAACCAGATACAAAAACAATCTAAAATCAAGCAGTGTGTGGTTGGAGGGATATCATGCTTCTTCCAAGACCCTTCCTCACTTTAATCCAAGCGCACAAGCATTATATGCATGCCCATTCCCACCTGCGTGTGTACACACACACACACACACACACACACACACAAACATGCCCTTAGACACCTCCCTATCCATCCACCCAACCCCAATGTTTTGCTTTGCTGGACACCAGAGACTAGAGATGCTAAAATTATATAACATACAATACAATTGGAAAATAAAGAAAGTTGATTTCAATTTCCTTTAAAATATATTTTCAACTTGAAATTTATCACCAAGCTCATGTAGTGTGGAGCATCCTACAGTGCAGGCAGGGAACATTGCTATGTTCCTATTACCATTTGAACTTCCAATTTCCTAATTATCACCTACTTACTCACTACTCCCTCTAATGAACCTGTTAGTGTATTTTACAGTATTAATAGATCTTTTACTAGCAATTATGTTTGAGAATTGCTTTTCATATAAAAGCCCTGCACTCACTGTGTCATCCCATTGATCTTACCTCAATGTGCTCCTTACAGTCATTTCAAATGGCTAATAACTCGCTAATATAACTTTACAGGTTCATTTTGTACCTTTCTCTCCACTGATTGTAGACACACCAGCTCATTAAACACTGTGAAGAACACAGGCCAAGGCCCTTCCTTTTAACAAGCCAGCAGTATGAAACCAAAGTCTCAGCCCTTTTTCTTGTAATGAGCTTGCTGCACCACCTCCAGAATCCCTGGAGGTAGGGGTGGAGAGGCAATGCCACACCAAGCTTCTCCTGCAAGGGATAATTAATATGTGGGTGGTATTGCTAAAGTTTTCTTTCAGATGTTGTTTTATAATCTTCCTGTTCCTATCTTGTATCATTTCAAGTCTAGTCAGCACAGGTGAGCTGGCCAAATGAGGAGTGTGTCAAGGTCAACTATTAAACAGTGAAACTTGTATTGAGGCACATTTCTGCACTAATATAACTATTTTCAATTCAAACCTACCCCTAATGACACATAAAAGACCAACAAGTTGCTGTTATTTGGCAAAATATCACCAAGGAGCGTGGGAGTCTGCAGGAATCCTCTCTTGGTAGTGTTGCTAACACAGTTACTAACTACAAAACACAAGATGGTTCTGTTCCCAGTGTAGTCCTTTCGGTTGCATTTCATTATGTGGGGGTTCAGTTGGAATGAGGATGTTTGCACTGTCCAGACTATTTAATAAACTGCTTACAGGTAATGGAAAAGTAAGCTGAAACTGTTTTTGTATTCAATATGAAAATAAGAGCCAGGTAGCAGTGGAACCAATAAGAATTTAGGAGAATCTCTTGCTGAGTTTATAGTATATTTATGTAAAATGGATATTGCATACCTGCCAGAAAAAAAAATCAAAGCACAGAGATTAATTTGAATTCCATTACTCCAGTCAAATTAACACAAAATGATAAAATTGTTCAATAATTGTGTTCTTTTATATACCCACTGCTTACGCTTTCAAATAAAATCAGTCAGCTCTTACAAACAGTGTTTTTCACAGGAGACCCTTTTAGTGAATGGCTGCTTCCAAAAAGTCTTTGCCCAAAGAAAACCCCGCTGACTTAATTCACTTACAGATATTTTCATAACCTCTTTCACATGAACATAAATGTTCATGGGCTACATCCAAGAAGTTAACAAGCCTAAGATAACAGCTCTGCTGAGCTATAGACTCAATTCCTGCTCCACTTTGAGGGAGAACATGTGATGCTAGCAAAATAATGAAATGCAATACATCAACCTGTCTGCCTAGAGAACTCAAGTTGTTCAGAATAAATTAATTTAAGCCACCAGTCTGGAGAGTTGAAATGCAAATGAACCAACATGGCTGCATTCCATCTAGTTTGCACCATAGCATTAGTTTTAAGTGATTGGAACACAGAGATAGTGGTTCTTGCCACAGTGCTCCTGTAATGGTTTGTACACACCGCTGTTCTAGCCTGTTCTTCAGTATATTGTATTTATTACTTTGGATGAATTTTACTTTGCTCATTCTGGGTCCCTTACAGGCAGAATGTATATGTTTGGTCTAAATGGTCCTCAAATGAATGAATGGGTGCATTAATCAAACACTCAACATTTCCATTTTCTTTACAAATGCCTTGAGTTCATTTCTAATTCATTTGTTGTGTTAGTATTAATACTATCTTAAGTTTGCAGATATCTTAAATTCAAAATCTGCCATCTCACTTTATCTTGCTAATCATCTTTCAAAGACCATTTTGAATATAATCTTGACCATAGAGACTTGTTTAATTCTTCTAACTGCAATGATCCCTTCTTCGTTTGAATACCTACAGCCCTTGAAATGTATTTCTGTTTTGTAATCTTTCTTACTCTCTATAATATACAGTTATTCATATAATTCTTTTTATTTCCCTATACCCACAGTAGGCTAAAATTTCTTCAAAGGCAGAGACGGTCTTCTCATCAGTTGCTGAGTTAACCCTACAGCCATGTTTGTGGTGGGTATTTGATTCAATGTAACAACAAAAATAATTAATCAAAAATATGGTTCACTAATATAGATGATATCATGATGGATTTTTAAAAAAATGAGTCAAACATACTTCTGGCATGTAAGAATTTCTGCCATTAAAAATAAAATTAAAATACATGAAATAGAGACTAATTCAATAAAGGGATGAGTGTGGGCTGAAGAAATCATGCATATCTTCATAGAAAAAGAAGTAAAAATTTAAAAGGTAGAGGAGCAAGAAACATAATTCATGAAAGACAAATAATAGCTATGTCATAGAGTACAGAAAAGAGTTCTGCCATTTGCTAGTTTCATGTGACCTTGGCAAATTTGTCTTACTTTTTGGAATCCCTGTAAAATGGACATAACTATACCTACTTAGTTATTATGAGAAGAATAAGATTTTTGAAGCTTTTTATAAACTCTAAGTTGCTATATCAGTATGTTATTTTAAATACACAGAGGATGTGGGCGCAGGAGTAAAAATGAGGATAGATGAAAAGGATACAGTCATATTAAACTCTCTCAAAGTCAAACAGTGCATTTGCCATGTTATATTTATTTTGCCACACATATATAATGTGGCAAATGACATTATAAAGTAGTGCTTTAAGATGTATAATCAAGAAGGACTCAGCAGGCACTGGTGAATGAGACTAGAATCTAAAGAGACTAAGCTAGATGATGGATGAAGTAATTCAGACAAGAGGTGAATGAAGCCTGATCGTGACAACGGCACAAAAATGCAGAAGAAGGAGACCTAAGAGACATTTAAATGGATACAAACTAGGACTTAATGAACGACTGAGATTAGGAGGATGGGAAAAGGCTAAAGATCAATAAAACTGAGAGACAAGGAAAATGGGTAGTGGTATAAATAACAGAGGTTTTGGTTTCTTTGGCCGTTCAAGCAAATACCAGGCAATGGTTTGTCTTAATAATGAGAATTTAATGGTTCATGGTTTTGAGGCTGTGATGTCCAAATCAAGGCATCATCAAGGTGATACTTTCTTCCCGGCCACATTTCCTGGTCTCTTGCATCTCTTCTGTGTTCCCTTGATGTTCAGTTCGCCCTCTGTGGCTTTGACTCTCTCTGAATTTCATTCATTTCTAAAGGACTCCACTAATAGGATTAAGACTCATCCTGACTGAGATCACCTTAACTGAAATAACTTCATCGAAAGGGCCTACCTACAATGGTTTCACAGTCACAGGAAGAGAGTAAGTTTAAAAACATCTGTGGTATGGACTGTTCCAAACAACCAGAGATGGAAAAGTGAAAAGGGAAACCAATTTAGTCTTTATGTTGGATGAGAAATTGAAACTATGGCCAGAATCTCCTATTTGGGTCAGAAGACCCCACACCCAAATTCCAGTGGTGTAAGCACGCGGATTTTGGAGAAACTAGGTAGCTCATTAATCCAGAAAAGCTTATCCAGCCCTCAAATTACTGGATAAAATCAAATTAAAAGCAACCTTAGTTGTCATAAGTGATATACTTGCAGGAAGTACGCCTGCCATTCACAGATAGCATTAGATTTGGCATTCCTTACTCTCAGAATTGCATCTTTCTGATGCTCCTGCTTGTTTATAAAAAAAAGTATCTCCCTTATATAGACTGAATCAATGTCTATTTTCAAAATTAAATTTAATTAGCATTATTTGTTGAATACTTAGCTGTATTATGGATATGATGGAATGCAAAATAAAGAATCAATGATTCTGCACATGTTCACAAGGTGTTTACAATACAGAAGCTAGAAGTCCAGGTCCTTTCCAGATGCAGTGACTGAGACCTTTTAAATTCAGAAACTGTTGCTTCTGGTTTTTTTTTGTAATGCAATTTTATTGAGATACATTCACATAGCAGATAATAATCCAAAGTATACAATCAACAGTCACCCTATCATCATATGATTGTGCATTAATCACCATAATCAATTTTTTAACATTTTCATTACTCTAAAAATAAAAAAGAACATCTAAAACATTCCATACACCTTATCTCCCCATTATTTATTTATTTTTTATTTTCTTACTCATCTGTCCACACACTGGATAAAGGAAATATCAGTCGCAAGGTTTTCACAATCACACAGCCACACTGTAAAAGCTATGTAATTATACAATCATCTACAAGAATCAACACTGCTGGATTATAGTTCAATAGTTTCAGGTATTTCCTTCTAGCTATTCCAATATGCTAAAAACTGAAAAGTGATATCTATATGATGCACAAAAATAACCTCCAGAATGAACTCTCTCAACTCTATTTGAAACTTCTCAGCCACTAAAACTTTTGTTTTATTTCTTTTCCCTCTTTTGGTCAGGAAGATTTTCCCAATCTTATGATGCCAGAACCAGGCTCATCCCCAAAAGGCATGTCCCACATTGTCAGGGAAATTTACCTGCAATTTAGGAGGATGGCAGTGAGTCTACCTGCAGAGTTGGCTTAGAGAGAGAAACCATATCTGAGCAACAAAATAGGTTCTCTGGGGGTGACCTTTAGGCATAATTTATAAATAATCTTAACTTCTCCCTTGAAGGAATAAGTTTCATAACGACAATTCCCAAGATTGAGGGCTTGGCCTATTAAATTGTTAGTCCACAATGCTTAATATCAGGAATTTCCCAGGTGAGGAAGTTTAATATTTCCACATTTTCCCCCAGTCCCTCAAGGGAACTTGCCAATACTTTTTATTTTCTGTCCAGATTACTCTGGGCAACAAGATTTCATTCCCCATTCAAGGTCCAATAATTATGGTGTTTGAATAAACTGACCATGCAGGTTAAATGTGCCTAGTTCTTGAGCTATTACTTGCCAAAACAACAAGAATATTAGGAAAGGACAGAATTCATGTTGCTTTGAAGATTCAATGTAGTCCTGGGATCCCACTAAATTAAAATCTAAGCTTACCCCTGCTTTAGGTAGAGTGGCTGGGTTTCTGCCTCAATTTCTCTGTATAGCCCTCTTCCTCTGATTCCCTATTATCTTGACTTCCAATCTAGGCCCTGTTGGATTCTTTCCTTTGGGGTAAATTTTGTGTCCAGCCTGGTTTGGCTTGGTTATCCTAGTGTGTCCTATCACCCGGTCTCTTCTTATTGTGGTACATAGATAATATTTACGCATTGTTTTCTTCAACATATACTTACTGAGCATCTAACATAATCCAGAGAAGCCCTCCTTGACTACACTATCTGCTTAAATCAAGGCCAACCCTTCTAAAAATTCTACATTGAACTTCTTGCAATATCCAAATAGGATTAAGACTGTAGCTAAATCTGTTACCCACTCCTCAAATTCAATCTAGTTCTTACTTTTAATTCCTCTTCTTCCCACGGGCCTATGGTGCTAAAGTTCTAATATGTACTGTACCTGGATCCATATAAGTCACTCAAGACACAAGGGTTATTTATTTCTTCAAAATTATAGATATTAATGTAAGTGACAAATCAGAGACTACATAAAGAAATTAAAACATGTATGTAGTGTCTGTAATGTAGGACTTTTTTGCAATTTCCTCTGTGAACCTACCCCTTAGCAAACCTCTAGCAGTGCCCGAGTCCTTTTGAAGTGCCTAAATTAGGCATGCAGTTACAGACTTCCATGATGTTTCTTATATTTTCCCTCTGCCAACTGGTTTCCAACCCCCATACCCATCCCTCCTCACCTATCCATCCATTACTTTGTTCACATGATAACGCCAGCTTCTTTTCATGGCCAATCTCTGGCACAATTTTTTGACTGCATTATTGCCTTTTATTTCTTTCAGAGGAAGCCATACCTGCCTCTGTGCAAGTGTAACAAAGCACAGACTTAAAGCAGATCTCCTCATTTTGGGCACTGAAATCGTAAATGAAATGGTCAAATGGCTCCCACCCACCTTGATATAAACCTATGACAATACCTGAGTAAGTGAAATGGTTGTTTAACTCTGAACCTTATAAGGGCTGCAAAATAGTTAGGGTGACAATCCCCACCATGGAATGAGAATTATATGCATTTTACTTAACATAATTAAATACAAAAATTATTTTTAAAAAGCTATTCAGGCAGTGGGGTTATTAATCCTTAAGAAATGGTGAAAACCTTTAGGTAATATGAGACCAGCCTAGTTGTTCTAGACTGTTCTTGTGTTATCACAGATGTGCTGACCCCTTTTTAAGGACCCCACACAATTCTTGTCTTCTAACAGTCTGTTCAGAGCTGTTACTTTCTTATCACTGGATCTTTACTTTCAATGTTCCTTTTTAAAATCGCTGCAGTTTTACCGTAAGTGTCTAATCTGGGGCTGAGGCAAGTTGTTTGCTTACCAGACCCATCTTCTCTTTCTCCTGGGCACACAGCTAAATCACATTTGCTTGCAATCAGGCACGGTCATGTGAGTAGGTTTGACACGTGGACTGCAAGCAGGGAGCCACACCCATTCCAGCTTGCTCCAACGGAGACAATCTCAGGGCCCCCTTGTGAACAATGTCTTGAAGAAGGTAAAGTTACAAGGTGAAAGGAGTCTGAGTTTCTTCATAACTGCTTGGAAAGAGTCCATCAGCAGCACCTTTTGGACATAATGGAGGAGAGAACTAAACTTGTGATAATACACTGAAATTTGGGGTTTTGTCTATTTTAGCAGCTAGTATTATCTCCTTTTATATTATTAGCTGTTAGTATTATCTTAAATAATAGATGCAATATATTATTTCTGCCTTGGAATAGATGAGTACTGCATTTCTGCTCAGGGTCATAATGAGTTGACTGCGCTAGGCTTTGACCACCCTTCTGTTTACTGTTTTATCCACTTATGATTTGGATTTGAATTTCAAGGCTCTAATTAAGTTTCCCTTGCTTTCTTCCTCAGTACTAAATGATTTTACCCTAAGGCTAGTTAAAGCCAAAGAACAATTATTTATGCTTCTATTCTCTTCCTACTCTGATTTCTGTGGACAAAGAGATAGAAAAAAGGAAGGGAAAAGAAACACAACTTCTTAACCAAGCTCATTTGCATCAGTAGAGGAAAACAATCATTAGCGGTAACAAGACTGGACTGGAAAAGCTCTGCATGTCAAGCAGATAAGCAGATCGGCTCAAAATCGAATTCCAAGTTGGAGAATGGTCTGAGTAGCTGCTCCATCTTAGAGTAGCTTCCACGAAGATTGTGCACTTAGCTGTGAAACCTAAGTTAGCTAGAAACCTGTCTCAGCTAACAGACCCTCTCTATCTGGACATACTCATTTTCTCTGGGCTTTGGGATATGTGCCTTGGCAAGTGGCTTTTACTTCGTATGGCAGATATTTTTTCCCTCTGGAAAAAACCCTATCTCAGTGCTCAGGCTTTAAGACATGTTTTATCTTTTACTAATGCCCTTCTCTGCTGTTCTGTCAGGAAGTTTATACAAGTTAACTTACATATTCTGTCCAGGATAAGTAAACTCTTATTCTCTCTTCTCACACAAGTATTCATTCTCATATGCAATATTTTCACAGCACTTCTGATAGAGTGCTTTTGCTCTTACATTGTCCTTACCAAATGCGGTGGGTAAGTAAAGGGGAAGCTCTTATCATTGGAAATTAGTCTCCAAGCCATTTTTCCTTAATAAAATTATTCAGCATGTGTTTATTAATAACCTACGGTGTACAAGGCACTATGCTTGGCTCTAGTAGTGAACAAGGCAGGCATAGCCTCTATCTTTTCTGAGCTGCAAGTCAAGTCAAATATGCTGAAAAAGAAGTAACAGGAAAGGTATATTCTGTTCTTGCCACCAAGAAGTATACTTTCTTGATGGTTATCTGAACTGAAAATACATTCATGTTCAGCATCATTAACTGTGTCTAAGGAGAATGATTTTACATTGCACCGCATTCGATATCATGCGGTAGCATCACTGAGCATGTCGCGAGGTGTTTATGTTTTCTTCCTAGCAAGTTTGCATGTTCTTTAGTACAGGACCCATATTTTATTTACTTTTGTTTCCACTGCCAAGCAAAATACCTGGCACATAGTAAGTCCTCAATAAATATTTGTTGAGTGATTTCCACTAGTAGCTCTGTGGCCAGCAGGTGTGACTGCTACTTCTGCTGGCGTGAGAAATGGCTGCCCTCTCCTGCTTCCTCTTCCTGTTCATGTGAGAATCCTGGGAGTTACCATACTGATTGTGGAAAGGGTTTTCTGTAGAAATCTCTTAGTTAAACCTGTTGCTTTCATTGCAATCTCAAATCTCCTTTATTTTCACAAAGTTGCCAATATCTCAATCACATGTCTAACTCATGGAAATTATTTCTGGGTATAAATACTCTTACTCACATTGGAAAAAAGCATCAGGGCAAGCTTTCACACTTGCCTTTATTTCAAGAGAAGGGACCGTGTGGGTACATTCATCAATCAACCTCTAGAAGGTAATGAGAGGATTAAAGTCTTTGGGAAATCAATAATAAGGTAAGTAGGTGTGCAGGAGACAGATGGCAGAATTTTTAAAATAAGTTGCAGGACATCCGTACTCTAAATATTATATGAAATATCAAAAAGTTACTAGAAATTGTTTAAATATCAAATTCTAAGAAAAATACTGAGTCTTTAGAATACTTTGGGACTAACCTATTCATTCCCATACTGATATCAATTCTTTCCAAATGCATACATTAAAATTGTCATTTGGGTATCATAAGCATCTTAAGCATAAATTCCTAAAAAATATACACTTGTGAAGTGTTCAACTTAGAACTTTATTTTGTAGCTCCATGAGGAATGAGTCCTTACATCTCTAGTAACATCAAAAATTGTACATGAATATAACCTTCTAGTATAATAGTAGGTATTTATAATGTTTTGTTATCCTGGAAAATTGAAAGTGGTTTAAATTATATTCATATCAGAAAAGTATATTACTATTTTCAGCTTTTAACAATGCAAACATAATGAAATATAATCTGTACATTTGAAAAATATAATTGACAATTGAAGCCAACTTCTGTGATGTTCAAACATTAGTAAGATTATTTTGCTAATCAATTTTTTTACTTGTGCAACCTCTTTGATATAGGAATAGGTAATTCCATGAAGTTAGTTGGTTTTGTTATGACTAAAAATAATTTAATACTAAAATCCAGATAATCTAACTTTCAAATCAGGACTCTACTAATCAACATGTCTTCCCATAAATATGAAAAACCAAGACAATGCTTATATTGATCATTCAACCATAGCATGGTATTTATAGGGTTGTTCAAGGAATAGAAGGAACATTTAAAAAGGGGCAGTATATAGTATAATATTCAAAACTGAAATATATTGAGAAATATCTGAAGGGATAATAGCAATAATAATAATATATTAACATCTTAGATCTTTCAAGATTGCAAAAAGGACATGGCTAATAGACATCCAGCATTAAATTCATCACAGAAAATAGGGAGTAAAAGAAGAAAGACAATCTTCCCCAGATGCATATATAAAAATCAACAAAATAAGTCCATAAAGTGAAAGATGAAATCCCCTTAGGAATTAACTTCTCAAGTAAAACAGGATTGGCACTGGAAGACAACATTGTTGACAAAAAGAGCTGTGTGGCCTGGGTCAATAATAAAATGAGAACCAATCTTCAAGCCACTCACAGTCCTAACTCCTGCCCTTGTAATTCAGATACCTTAAACTCTAGGTTTCAGTATAGAGTCTTATAAAAGATTCCCCACTTTGTCCTCAAATATCAAGGTTTTCTTATAGAAAGTGATAAATAAATAGAACCTTCGTTGCCTGAGAGAGAATTTAAATTAACTTTTCCCAAGGCAACATCCTGCCACCCTCACATTATCCTTTCAGCTGAAACAACTCTTAGCATTCAAATGAATAAAAGTTCAAAATGCATATACCCCAAAGACAAGTTGCAAAATGGCGACCATATGGGTTCAAACATCCATCATAACCAGCAACGTGGAAAAGGTTAAAGGAATCACCCAAACTGCAGCATATTTCAGTCTCTGTTCACCTTGTCCTACCACAGCCGCACCTTTAGTGCTCAGAGAGAGTGCCAGGGCAATATAGAGAAGTGGTCTTAATAAGCCCCTGGTTTGCTGCATTCTCAACTCAGTTCAGCTCACAGTGTGAGAGGGCGTTTTTGTTTGTTTATTTTTCCTTCTCCTGGCTACAGTTTCTCTCTGAAGAGAAAACAGTCCTCTGTTTTAAGCCAAGATCACCAAAGTGGCAGTTTAGTGTTTAGATTCCTCCGATTGGCAGTATAACACAAACACATGCAAAGCAAATGTCATCACATCATGCCAAGGACACACACCCATCTGCTCTGGATGGACCTCCGCTTTTTAGGCTCCCCTAATATTTATACCGAAGAAGTGAAACTGTGAGCATGGATTTCTGAGTATCAAAAATCATATAGAGAGCAGTGAGCTGGTGGCTCAGTGGCAGAATTCTCGCCCGCCATGCCAGAGACCTGGGTTCCTTTCCCAGGGTCTGCCCATGCCAAAAAAAAAACATATACACATCAAAAAAAAAAAAATTCCATTCAAATTATGATTGGAAAAGAGGCATTCACTTCCTTTAAAAAGATGTCGTGATTTTAAATATTGTATCTTTACATTTTAAAATATGGAAATATCAAAGAAAAATGTAAATGCCCATTTTGGATATGGGTATTTACCACCTATATATTACCCTTGCTAATATTTTAGAATTTTTGCCATATTTTACTATGAATTCACAAGTATGTTTACATGTGTGTATTAGTATAATTAAGATAATATTTTGTATATAGACTATTTTTTGACTTAACATAATTATTTCTATATAACTAAAAACTCTACCTAACAATAATTCTATTGGCTACCTAGTATTTTAAATAATGGTTACCATAATGCAGCTTTTGTTTTATTTAAAGGTGAGACATTTAATTTAATGTAATGTAATTTAAAGAATTTTTTAAATTAAAAACTATTTTATCGTTATTTTTATTTTGATTTCCAAACTGTTCTTTGTCAATTTAATTATCCATAAGTTTATAGAATACTATTTGGTTATGATTTTACAATATTTTAGCATACAAATGCAGCTAGTCTTTTTCATTTTATAATTTTAAAAAATTGTTCTCTATATACAACAGATATAGACTTCTTTGAAAGAAAATCTTAAATGAATTAGCACTTCTAGTTCTTCTGTATAATATCTACTCTTGTATTTATAATTACTATTTCCTGTTTCCTCCACTTCATTTTAAGTAATGAAAATATTTGGGACTATATATTTACTTGAGAAATCTGCCTCAATGATATCCCACAATTAATTTAATAAATAGTATTTTTCACTTGTTAATTGCTAATTGCTAGTTTGATATTGACACAAAAATTATTTAGACAAGTATCGTGGTTTTCCACAGAGGGTTCATTATTTTGTTATGGTTGTTTATTTACTTTATGGTAGTTATTGCTGTAGCTGTAATTATTTTTATCATCTAACTCTAATTTATTCTAAACTGAAAATGTCACGCAGCAATTTCTGCTTTGTGGAATCAAAATTACTGCCTCCACCTACTCCTGAAATGTGAACATATTTTGTAAAAGTTCCAGGGACATATAATACCTAGTGAGTATACAGATTAATATAATCCTATTAATCCAACTTCACCAATTTTATTACTCACAACTGACATGCCCTCATTTAGTTTTGACTACTTCTTATGAGAAAGACTGATGATAACGAAAACTTTCCTGTATTAGTGAGAGTTCTCTAGAGAAACAGAATCAACAGGGAACACTCGCAAATATAAAATTTATAAAAGTGTCTCACGTGACCAGGGGAACGCAGATCCAAAATCTGCAGGGCAGGCTGTGAAAATAACGACTCCGATGGAGGGTCTGGACCAACTCCACAGGAGAGGCTCGCCAGCCCAAGCAGGAAGAGAACCTGTCTCTTCTGAATCCTCCTTAAAAGGCCTCCCGTCATTAGATTAAGCATCACTCATTGCAGAAGACTCTCCTCTTTGGCTGATTACGAATGGAATCAGCTGTGGGTGCAGCCGACATGATCATGATCTAATTCTATGAAATGTCATCATTGCAACAGACAGGCCAGCACTTGCCCAACCAGACAAACAGGTACCACAACTTGGCCAAGTTGACACATGAACCTGACCATGACACTTCCCAACTGTCCATTTCTCCTTGAAATCCAATATTTATTTCTATATTTTGATTCACATAAATTCACATAGATTTTCTGGCTATTATACCTTCATTTTGGAGGTCAAGCTTCAATAATAAGAAGAAACTTTATGTTTTAATTATTTTTTCCTTGAATACTTTTTAATGTTATCAACCTGCTTAATTTTAGTAGAGTTTACTTAATGTCATTGCTCACCTGTTTATTTTTTTATCTTTCTGACTAAAAAACAGTTATACCCATTTCAAAATAAAGGCATCATTCTCATCTCCAAAAAAAAATAGGTATATCTATTGAAAGTCTATTTTTCATTTTATCTTGCTCAATTTATTAAACAAAATATTTTGTGTTATTTGTTAAGGCATTTATTTTAAGATTTTAATTTTTATACTGCCTGCTGTATCCTTTAGTGTTCTTTTACTAAATGGTCCTTATTTGCATTTCCTCATCTTCTATTCTGAAAATATATATGCTCTGCTTAATTCTAATAGGGTACTGAAGAACTTCAAAACTTTATTTAAAAATATATATGGGGCAGGCCACCGTGGCTCAGCAGGCAGAGCTCTCACCTGCTATACGGGAGGTCTGGAGTTCGATTCCTGGTGCCTCCTGCCCATATGCAAATATGGTATCTGTTCTTGTCTGTATTACTGCTTTACAAACAGAGTTCTGAGGCCAGATAACCTTGGGATGTAAAAAAACACTCCAAAACTTATTGGCTTACAACAAAACAGCATTTTCTTTCACAGATCTCTAGGCTGACTTGGCTACAAGTGGGCTCTCTGTAAGTTTCACCAGGTAGGAAATTCTAGTCATTGGCAACCTCATTTGGGGTGTATTTCCAACATAGTTCACCTCACCCAATCAGATAGTTGATTCTGGCTGTTGGTAGGAAATGATCTAGGGCTGAAACTGGCCTAGTTTAGACACTATTTTGAAAGCAACACTAGCCATAACTTTAAATAAGTAGGATATTTCATTCTCCCTTTTAGAAGTTTTGGGCCTAAAACTTGAACCTCTTGTGCAGCACTAAAATGCAGTAAATGTCCCATGTTGAAAAGTAACCATGCATTTTAGGCATCTCATGCTTCTAACGTAGGTTTCCAGTCCTGCACAATGGCTGAAAAGTTATTGTTTTTTCTTTCTCCTGGAAGAGAGCATCTGTCTGGATCCAGCCTAATTCTCAGGAAAATTACCTCAGGGGAAAATGGATAATTAGTGATAATCAGAAATCCTCTTGGGAATTTTAATTCACCTACTCCTTACTGTTTCTGCAGATTTCTAGTATCTTTAAAGATATGGTTCTTTCTCCTCTGCAACTTATCCAGCATTTTCTAGTTTTTACAGTGAGGTTGTTGACTTCCCATTACCTATTACATCTTACCCAGAAGTACAAATCAATCTGTTATTGTTATAAATTGAATCATGTCCCCCACCAAGTCATGATCAAGTCCCAACTCCAAGTTTCTACAGATGTGAACATAGTTGTAAACAGGATCTTTGAAGATTCTATTAAGATGGACTAAACTGAACCACAGTGGTCTTAAGGCAGTATGACTGGAGTCCTTACAAGCAGAGGAAATGCAGACATGATGGTAGAAGTGAGGCAGAAACAGAAAGAGATGGACGGCACCAGATGGACGCCAAGACTGAGTTATGGATCACCAGCAAGCTGCCACCAGAAGGCTACACACTTCAGAAAGCATGACCTACAGATGCCTTGGTTTTGGGTTTCTAACTTCCCAAACTATAAGTCAACCAGTCTGTGGTATTTGTTATAGCAGCTCTAACAAACTAAGACTGTCTTATTTAAGATATTTTTTCCTTAAGGTTTCTATGGCCATGTTTCATAGAAGACAGGCATTTTTGCATCTTAACCATTCATTCATCCAATGTCTGTTTATAGACCACCAACCAAGAAATTGTTTTTTTCAATTCTTTATGACTTCTATAAGAAATTATTTTCAGACACAAACCTCTTCCTGAAGTGGTCATCACAATGCTTCCTTGTCTTGTCAGCATTTTTCTCCCCACGCTCTTAATAATGATATTACTATTTTTGTTATTTCTAACATGGACCAGGTTCGTCAGCAAGAAGAGAATATGGGTTACCCTCAGTAACATTTATTAGGCTATTATAAGTTACCACCATGAGACATAAAATAAACAGATGTGATTTTTCAGAAACCTAAAATCTCCAGATCGTTCCTATGCAAGAGAAGCCCTGAGACCTAGGGGCACCATCTCTCCAAGAACATCAACCAGTTGCATCCCCTTATCCCATAATGTTGACACCCCTTCTCAACATGGAGAAGTTAAGGGTCATTGCGTGAATACCCCTAAAGATTGGGAGAAGAACCAAAGGAGAAGAAGGAGTTGTAACAGAAAAGGAAGGATTTAACAAATGAGTATGACTACTGAACCATTATATTGATATTTCTTTTTAGTCTCCAGCGTATTAGAAAGAAATACCTGAATTTGTGGAACTGTAACCCATACCATACCTTGATGTTTGTTATATAACTTCTTATTAAAATATACTTTGAAATCTATCACTTTTCTGCATATATGTTATGTTTTGCAATAAAAATGTTTTAAAAAATAAACAGATATAGATATGGAAATGCATGTCCCTTAGCCCTCTTATATTGACCAGTAGGAATCCACCCAGGACAATTTTGTGGACCAAGACAAATCTTTGCCCTCACTATTTGACTCTCTTAACAGAAGCAGAAATAAACTGTTTCAGTCTAACACAAGTCTACATTTCTTCCTTCAAAAGTTTAGTACATGAAAGACCACACCTTCAAGCATGGACTAATGTTTTTCACCCTCCATCCTCATCTGAAAAATCATATACCTCACAAGGCCATACCCCTTTGTACACCATCTTCAACTTCCTGCTCTATTGTTTCCTGTTAAATGCAGGCCCCAAAGATTTAGCACTGAACTTATGGGGCCAAGAGAGGGTATGATGCTGACTCTGCCTTAGAAACCAATACTGTGCAGTAGGGAAGAGATTGCTGATTTTCTTTTTAATGCACAATCGGCATCACAAAGCTTAAAGAAGATAGCAGGGAGAACCAAACCCTCTTCATGCTAGTTAGGTCTATTTTTTAAACGGCAAAATGTACCACAATGTCATATCTCACTTCAATTGCATCTGATCTCTGGTAATTGTAATTTTATTCTTAGACTCATAAATGGTATGCAAATACAACTAATTTAAGAGCTCAGTTAATCAGTTAACCAAAACATTAATTCAATTTAGAAAGGTAACTAAAATAATAATGATAACAATAGAAATAATATACTGACAATAGCAATAGAGGCCAGCATGCCTGCCACTAGAGAGAGATCTAAAATATCCTATCATTTGCTTCCCTACAGATAATCACTGACAGGGATATTGAAGTATGAGGACATTATTTGACCATAATGTCAGGGGTAGCTTTTTAAGTAATAAGAAAACAATTCTCTATAGCATGTGCTTTTTGCCTTTTACTGGAAGAGGATAATATCCCTTCGGGGTATCTTCTTTCAATCCTCTTTTGACATCTTGATCCTCTGGAATTTGTTAAGGCTGATAGAGAGGGCTGGGAATGTTCTCCTGCTTCGGCAAGTCCTAGGACAGTGGTTCTCAACAGAGGATGATGTCCTAAACTCAGTGAACTTTTGACAATGTCTGCAGAGATTTTATTTGCTAGAATGCACAAGCCAGCCCTCCACAGGAAAGAATTATCCAGCCCAATATCAATGGGCTGAAGTTAAGAAATCTTGCCCGGAATAAACTGATCAAGAGCACAGGAAAAAAAAAAAAGCCGGGAGAGAATGACACAAGTAATTACTATTGTCAATTCAAAATGCTAAGTACTTCCTGTGTATTACATCTCATTGTCATCAGCACAATAACCTTGTCATGTAGGTTTTAGATATGATAGATAGCTGATAAAATGATAAATCAATGTAATTTTAAAGAATATAAATAACCCTACAAACTATGTTTTAATTACCTCATATTTTTCAGTTTTTAAAAATAAGATGACAGCTCAAATTGGGTATTTTTCCCAACCTCTCACGGAGGCAAAATTTAAATCTAAGTCTGTCCCATTCCAAATCACTCACCCTTTCCACTGTAACACTCTAAGTCTAATAACAGCGTTGCATATGACACCACTTAATTTGTCTGAGCTATTATGATGTTGCTCTAACAAGTGACTTGACTTGGAAAGTCTCAGGTTGCATGGCCTTACAATTACAGAGGCTTGTACAGTTTTCCAAAGTATTTCTGATACATCAACTTATCCTTAAAACAAACTTTCAGTACATACAATTTTGTATACCATTTTGCAGATGAGAAAACTGAGGCTCCACAAATTTAGGTGGGTCTTTCTGATCATTTGCTTTAAGGTTTGCTAGAAATGCCATTCCTGTGTTATCTTAACACAGGAATGTCCATCATATCTTCTTCCCGTGCTTCCCAAACTTCTCAATATAGTGGCACATATAGAGGGCGATGATATTTGCACAGTCGCTTTGGGCAAGAAGAAGCTTTATTTGCTCAGTTTCCTAAGGCTTTAGTTTCCCAAATCCTGACAGGCCACGAGAGCTGAAGGGATCAATACTTTGGCATACACGTAATCCATGCTAGTGTGTTGTACACAATGATTGAGAAAAATCTAACCTCACACAGGTTTTATGAGGCTTCTCAGTTAACTCCATTGCTACTAAAATGTGGAAGGCAAAACAACTAATATGTCAATAAGGGCATAAATTCATAATCAAACTCACAAAATGATTACTGCACATGTCATATGCTACATTTATGCTAACATAACGGCTTCATGCCTCCTGATGTTTAAACTATATAGAAAAGTTTAATTCAAATACTCCTGAAAACACTACAGGGCATAGATTAAAGAAAGAGTTATCTCTTAAGAGAACACAAATGGCAAAGATCTTACATTCAATATGATTTCTCTCCTCATCAACAGAAACCAGTATGAAAAAGTGAATTATGATATAATCATGTTCTTTTCTAGCACATCATTAATCCTATCTTTACACACTATTATAATTCACTTTACCTAATAAAGACAACATTCGTAATGATATATTAGCTCAAATTAAGAATGGTTTGTCAGGAAATAGAAATATGAATCTCAGACATAATAACACATCAGTGTAACTCAATTTCCTTCTGTGCCTGTCACTCACGAGCCTGTTTGTTCCCTCCTTGGCTTTCAGCCTCTTCAAATAACGCTCCCCAACCCCCATCACACTGTTATAAATAAGTTTTAAAATCTTTTGAATTAAATAATTTCACAGTTTCTTCTCGGCTGATCTTTTTCTCTAGCTAATCTAGAATTTCTATGAAATGTGAACAGATCGAATAATCACCTACACTCTATTTCTTACTTGAATGTGATAATTGTTAACATCTTCTGGCAGTAGTTTCTATTATTGTGTTTAAAATTGCTTCGATTCTCTTCATCAAAGATACTGAAAGGATTAACCATTTGTAGGAAGCAAATGTATTAAACACCCTGGTTTATTTGATGGCTTTTAGTAAAATTGAATTGTAATTGGAAGAGATTGTAAACCTTCCACATATGCTATCTCCAATTAGAAGACGTTTAGTAGATTTTATACTGCTAAAAGCTTTCAATCTGCTATGTTAACAATATTTACTCAATGATTCAGTACCCTAGTGATGAGAAGGCATGTTTTTAGGGAAATCCAGAGACTAAAATGGCAATCACATATGAATGAATTGTACAAAACCTGGCCCAAATAATTCAAATCTTATTAGCTCATGTACCCACCCTTTCAAAACAAATACCAGATATCAGTACCCTGTACTTATTGGTTGTTACATAGGAATTGAACTGAAAAAGAAATCTTTGTGGTTGACCTTTCTTTTGATAACCAAAAAGCTTGGCTGTAACCCAAAGTAAATTTCATCTGTTTAATTGAAAATCAATAACTACAGCTCCTGCTTAGAGTTACACATATATACAATATATGAACACACAGATTCCCTTTCTCTGCTTCTTCTAAGTAGAAAATTGGAATTTTGCTTAATTTAGGAATTAAGCAAAGACTAATTCCGAATAGTTTATTGAGAGTGATGCTTAATTTTTTAATATTAGGAAAAATGTTGTTCAGATGTAAATTTGATTAGGTCTCACCTCTGCTTAAAAAGTCTTCAGTAATTCCCCCACCCTCCATCCCAGTAATCCCAGGAGAAATATTAAGCTCCTTGTTAGTCATCCAATGCTCTTTACCATCAGACCCTAAACTGATTTTCCAGTCTCAACTCTTACCCATCCTTATTCAGCCTTCTGATCCATGTCTGGACCATCTGATCCTCCCTTAAACTTACACACCATGACTATTATTTCATGACTCTACTTAGAAATGCTCCCACACTTATACACCTGGTGAGCGCAAATATTTATTTTGTCATAAGAATAATCCATATTCCTACCTTACCTTGTCCCTATGCTCCTAGTCCGCAAGTCATTCTTCTAAAGGGCCCTGTGCACATCCCCCCTTTGGTTAAAGCACTAAAAATGTCTACAAAATACAAATGTTTGATTTCTTTCAAGAAATATCCAGGACCACTGAACGTGCATTTTGCATAAACTTGTATTGTTTCAAACTAACCTTATTTACCTATCACCATTTCCTTCACTTAATTTGTTTTTATCTTGTTGTAGTGCATGAATACATGTTTCTAAATAAATAAATACAGCTGTATTAACTTAAAAGTTAAAATCAGAATTCGTCTTTTAGAGAAAATGCCCTTTATTAGGAATCATGTTTTTAAGCCAGTGGGGAAAGGTAAGCCCCTATGGACACATGTTGGCAGGCTTAAAGACAACAAAAGGGATCATCAAATTGACCTGCACAAAAAATGAACAGGAATTTTGTTCTAGGAAATGGAGAGGAAAGAGAAGAGGGTGAGATGAGAGTATAGTAGACAGATGATTTCAGCTAGAATTTTGGATTTTGCAATGATTATCAGCCACTGAGCAATTTGGATTTTATCAAGAGGTAAGAGGAGGAACAGGGACAAAAATTTCTTGCAAAAGAGGGTAGAGAAGAACAGCTGGGGGTGAACAAGGGCATGTAGATGCCCCATTGGAAAATTCTAATTCCTTCAATGCCTATTGCACTGGGTTAGAAAAATTGGTAAACATTATAATAATTTGTTGATAGGCATGCTCCCTCTTCCCACAAACACACTAACATTAAAGAGATTGTATAACTTATCTTTGTATCCTGACAAACTTTTGCTAAATTCTAAATTGCAGTTAGAAATTACATTTAGAACAAGGTTCAACTATTGTACAATCTGCTTGGTTAAAGAAGAGGTTTCCTCAGAGTTGCGGACAAGCCCTCATGGCTTTCATGACCTCACCTTTTGTTGAAAAGATTAATTGGGTTCAGAATCTAGACTATGTCTTCGCAATTCGGCTTTCTCTCTATGTTAGTTTTTTGTTTGGTTGGTTGGTTTTTTAGTCTCTGTTCTTAGAATAACCTTCCTGCTATCTATGCTAACACTTTTCTCTACAAGATATTCTTTCAATGTACACATCTTCCAAAGTTTCCTCAATGGTAAATGATCATGAAGGTATCTCCCTAAAGGACAAAGGTGTTAGGAGGAAGAGCAAAGAAAGTGAAAGAGATTAAGAGAATGATTAAAGAAATAGCAATCTCAACTAAAATTTTCTTAGCTAATTTGCTATTAGCATAAATAGTGCTTTCACCTCATTCATGCTGTAGGTACTCTAGGAAGAAAATGCTGCTTTCTACATGCTTAGCATAGCATAAATGTGGTATTGCGATAAACCTAGCGAAAAAACAAAGCAAACTGTGGGAAAGTCAGCCTTTAGGGGCCATGGTAAAAAGGATATGTCTCCTTTCACAGGCATACAGTAGTTATTGACATTTAAATTGGAAATGAGTAGTCTCAGAAGTTTCAAAATTTCTGAAATGTCACTACTTATACTTCACCATCCTTGCTGAGTCACAGAAATTACAACAGTGTTTCCAATTTTGTTTCAAACATTGCTGACAATTGCCTTCACTTACCTTTTTTGCTTTGAAACCATGAACTCTTTCTTCACTGTTTCACATCCTTAGTACCCATATCTAGATTTCCTTGGTAAGAGCAACTTGATTTTAGCTATAACCTTACAGGAGACTCTAGGTAATGTTAACCCACACAGAAGAATGTAAATTGTCCCATGGTTCTGAATTGTGTTTATAACATTCTTAATTAATGCATGGATTTAATGTGTACCTTTTTAGTTGTGTTTCTATACCCAGTAACAGCAAACCCAAAGAGAAGCCTTTGGGGAATATTAAAAATTAACATTTCAAGTAGTAACTGGGTTGAGTAGTGAGATATAAAGGTCAGCTGAGCAAAGGTAAATGTGCAAATTTAAGAAAAACCTAGTCCTGAAAAGTATTTCTTACGAGGTTATGAGTGCTTTGGGTAACCCTTTAACTTACTTTGTATTGACCTTACGATTATAGCATTTCACATATACTGATGACGATACACAGACCCAACTTTAAATATTTGTCAGAACAAAGAATCAAAAGTGCCAGGTTTTATAAACATCAACCTTTTTCAGAGCATCCTTTCCCAAATTCCCCAGTTAATTAGAAGAGCACAATATTACAGTTTCTCATTTATGGTCCTAAAGCTATTTTCCAGTGTTGACATTACTGATTTCGAGATGATTTTTATTAGGATCTTGGATGCTAGCAAGTGGAATTGGGTGGTGCAATTCTTCAAAAGTTCCTATTTGCAAGTATTTCCTTATATATAGATATATGGCTGAGAAGTCCCACAGAAAAAAAAGGGAACTAAAATCCTTTCTGAGGTTTAAGAAAAAAAAAAATTTCTAATAGACCAAAATAAGCCCACCAAGACCAAACTTTGAAATGAATACCAGTGTACCTGAGAGGGAAGTCACAACCAAGGAACAATGATCTGGCTGCACCACCACAGCCTAGGTGTGTTTGGAAGCAACAACTGGGCTCTCCCAGGGCTTGTGCTGATCTGGTCTCCTAGGAATCCTCCACACACCTTAGAGTAACACAAAAGGGCAAAACCGCAAGGAGACTCAACACCACTGTTGCCCCCAAGGTTGCCATAGGACACCCCTCACATGAATGCGACATAATTTTCTCTCTCAGCTCACTAAACCTGGGCCTGTGACTAACAGCTATGTTCACAGGCTTCCAGTTTCCCTGACAGCATCCTTCTCCATCGACACATTGACACCTCAGGCAAGTGAGGGCCACTTGACTGCAGCAGCACTGAATTCCAGGGCTACCAGTAGGGAAGGAGCACATTGCTAGATTGATGGGTATGCTTGAGGTTTGGAGAAAATATCTGAGGAGGGCAAACCAATGAAAAGACAAAATTCACTGTTAGTTAATGGATAGAGTTTAGAACATTAAAATGTGGAATAAAATATGAAAATGACCTCATTTTATATTGAGTTGTCCAACTAGTGTACGAAAATCTTTCTTCTCCATAAGCCAACCTGTAACAACTCTAGGGATTATCTAGGACAAAAACAAATAAACAACAACCACAAAACATAATGATGACACAGAGTTTCATTGAGAATTATAGAGTGGCATCATCAACATGGTGATGTAAACATGCCTTGAAAAAGCCTCCACAGAGATTTAGCCAATTAAAGGACAAATTCCACTTGCTATGAATGTTGGGGGGTGGTAGAAACTGGAGAATAACACCAAAAATGCTGAATCATAGAAAGAGAAAAAGCTCAGGTAGGAGAAATCTATCCCAGACTGCCTGTCAGCTCCCATTTCTCCAACCCCTCACTCAGTCCCATGCAGCTCCTACAGTCAAAAGAACATACAGAGAAAAGAATATAAAAAATTGAGTAGTGCCTCATGGATTTGAGTGATAGCATGAACTGCAGAAACATATATACCATGGATGTCCCAGAGGAGAAGAGAAGGAAAAAGGGACAGAAAGAACACTTGAGGAAATAATTGCTGAAAAATTCCAATTCTTATGAAAGACATTACTATATACCCAAGAAATGCAATGTACTCCAACCAGGAAAAACCCTAATAGACTTAATCAGAGACACTAATGAGAATGTCATCTGCCAAGGATAAAGACGGAATTCTGGAAGCAGCAAGAGAAAAACAATTTGTCACATACATGGCAACCTCAATAAGGCTAAATGCTTTTTTCACATCAGAAAACACAGAGACAAGAAAGCAGTGATATGATATATTTCACATACTGAAAGAAAAAAAAACTGCCAGCCAAAAATACTTTATCTTGCAAAACTGCCCCTCAAAAATGAACTAGATGGTGGGCCACAGTGGCTCAGCAGGCAGAGTTCTCACCTGCCATGCCAGAGACTTGGGTTCGATTCCTGGTGCCTGCCCATACAAAAAAAAAAAAAATGAACTAGAGTATAAAATACTCATAAATAAATAGAAACTTAGAGAGACTGTAAACAAGAGATCTGTCATACAAGAATTACTAAAGGGAATTCTGCAGGTTGAAAGGAAAAGGCAGGAAAGAAAGTTCTGGAGTAGTGTGAAGAAATGAAGATGATCAGTAAGTGTAAATGTACAGAAAAAGGTACATTTCCTGATAACAGACATGCAAAATATAAAGGGGAAAAAAACATTAAAAAAGGGAAAATGGAGGGATGTGGAAGTAGAGAACATGGATGCTACTGAAGTTAAGTTGGTTTCTTTTCAATATAGTACAGTCTAGATAGAAATTATATAGTATAAACCCCAGGTTAATCACAAATAGTGTATTTTAAAAATATAAAGAAACAAATAAAATATATATACATATATATAAAGAAACAGAAATGAGAAAGGGATCAGTCAGGTACATCACAAATGATCCATTAAACAGAAAAGGAACTTGCAATAAAGGAAAAGAGAGAGACACACACATGCACAAAAGATATGGCATATAAAAATCAAATGACTAAATGCTGAAATAAATACTGCCTTTACAATAACAACACTAAATGTTAATGTATTAAACTACCCAATCAAAAAACAACAGATTATCAGAATGAATAGAGACATGATTCAACTATATGTTGTTTATAAGAGACTCACCTTAGACCAAAAGACACAAATAGGTTGAAATAAAAAGGCTGGAAAAAAAACAGTTCATGTAAATAGTAACCAGAAAAGAACTAAGGTGGTATGCTGGTTTGAAAGTATTGTGTACCCTATAAAAGACATGTCTTAATCCTGATTCAATATTGTAGGGTGGAAACCTTTAACTAGATTGTTTCCATGGAGATTAATCCACTCAATTGTGGGTGTGATTTTTTGATTAGCTGGACATGTGACACTGCCCATTCGAGTTTGGTCTTGATTAATTTACTGAAGTCTTTTAAAAGGGGAGACATTTTGGAGAAAACACAATTGTTTCAGAGCCAACAGAGATGCAGACATTTGGAGTTGCAAAGCCCAGTAGATATTGCCATGTACCTTCCCATGAGATGTTAAGCATGCCAGAACCCACAGCTGTGTCCCAGAGGAGCTAAGTGAAGGCCCACAGATGCTTAGAGAAGAAACCACTGGCATTAGAAGCTGGAAGCAGTGGAAACAGGAAGAAGGGCAAGCAGATGCCAGCCATGTGCCTTCTCATGTGACATCAACTTTTCTTGAGTCAGGGTATCTTTCTCTGGATGCCTAAGTTTGGGCATTTTTATGGTCTTAAATCTGTAAACTTATAACTTAAATTCTCTTTTTAAAAGCCTTCCATTTCTGGTATATTGCATTCCGGCAGCATTTACAAACTAAAACAGGTGGTTTGACTAATATTGGTCAAAATAGACTTTAGGTGAAAAGCTGTTATAAGAGACAAAGAAAGACATTATGTATTAATAAAAGGTTCAACCCACCAATAAGGAATAATAATCATAAATACTTATGCGCCTAACCACAGTGTCCCACAATACATGAGGCAAACATTAGCAAAACTGAAGGGAGAAATAGATACCTCCATTGGTTGGAGACTTCAATACACCACTCTCATCAATATCCAGGAATAATGTTTTTCATAGCAGCATCATTCACAATCGCCAAAAGATGGAAACAAACCAAATGCCCATCAATAGATGAGTGGATCAACAAAATGTGGTATAAACATATGATGGAATATTATGCAGCAGTAAGACAAAATGGCATCCTGAAGCACATGACAAGATGGATGAGCCTTGAGGACATAATGCTGAGTGAAATTAGCCAGACACAAAAGGATAGATACTGTATGATTACACTTTTATGACCAGCATAAAGGTATTATCAGAGGCTTATGATACAGAATATAGGGGACTTAAAGAGATATAAAAGCTAAAGACGGGTGAACCATTAGCTAATGAGGTTGAACTCCAATATAAGGGCATAGATAGGAGTGAAGGTGATTCTCTAGTGGGTCTATAAGTAATATTACCATATTGAAGATGAACAAGATTGAAAGGGGTTGTATAGATCTATGTGTCCTACTGATTGACACTAGAAATAAAAAAAAAAAATAGGACATCTAAGCAAAAGATCAGTAAGGAAACAGAGAACTTGAATAACATGATAAATGAACTAGACCTAACAGATATACAGAATATTGTACCCCAAAGCATTAGCGTATACATTCTTCTCAAGTGCACATGGTTCATTCTCCAGAACAGAACACTGTTGGATCCCTAAACAAGTCGCAATAAATTTAGAAAGACTGAAAACATGCAAAGTATCTTCTCAGACATAATAGAGTGAAGCTGGAAATCAATAACAGGCAGAGAATTGTAAAATCCACAAATATATGGAAGTTAAATAACACTCTCAAACAATTACTTGGTCAAAGAAGAAATTGCAAGGGAAATTAGCAAATATTTTGAGACAAATGGAAATGAGAACAAAATATCTCAAAACTTACTGGATGGGGTGGACCACGGTGCCTCAGCAGGCAGAATTCTCGCCTGCCATGCCAGAGACCTGGGTTCGATTCCTGGTGCCTGCGCATGCAAAAAAAAAAAAAAAATGTACTGGATGTAGTGAAGGCAGTGCTGAGAGGGAAATCTATAGCCATAAATGTATTATTTTTAAAAAGAGTAAAGAGCTAAAAACAAAGACCTAATTGCACACCTGGAGGAATTAGAAAAAGAACAGTAAATTAACCCCAAAGCAAGCAGAAGGAAATAGCAGGGCTTAGAGCAGACATAAATGAAATTGAGAATAAAAAACAACAGAGAGAATTACCACCACCAAAAGTTGGCTCCTTGAAAAGGTCAATAAAATTGACAAACCCTTAGTTATACTGACAAAGACAAAGAGAAAAAAATAAAATCAGAGAGGAGACATTATTACAAAAATAAAAGGTTATAGAAGATAATATGAAAACCAAATGCCAACAAATTAAGTAACCTAGATGATATGGACAAATTCCTAGAAACACATGAGCAACCTACACTGACTTTACAAGAAATAGATGACCTCAATAGGCCACGTATAAGCAGAGAGACGAATCCAATATCAAAAACCTCCAAACAATGAAAAGCCCAATACCAGATGGCTTCACAGGTGACTTCTACCAATGATTCGAAGAAGAATTAATATCAACCTTGCTCAAATTCTTCCAAAAAAAATAAAGAAGGGGGAATGCTACATGACTTATTCTATGAGGCCAACATCACCCTAATACAAAAGCCAGATAAACATACTACAAGAAAAGAAAATTACTCTTATGACAATAGATGCAACAATACTTACAAATTTAATACAGCAGCATATCCAAATAATTTTACAATATGATCAAGTGGGTTTCTCCCAGGCAATATATTCCATCAACAAAACAAAAGGAAAAAAAAAAAAACACCTGATCAAGTTAATTGAAACAGAAAAGCCATTTGACAAAATTCAGCCTAATGTCTTGATAAAAACACTTAGAAAAATAGGAATAGAGAGAAACTTCCTCAATATAATGAAGGCCATATGTGTAATACCCACAGCTAACATCAGACTCAATGCTGAAATACTGAAAGCTTTCCCTATAAGATATAGAACAAGACAAGGATGTCCACTGTCACCACTGTTATTCAACATAGCATTGGAAGTTCTAGCCAAAGCCATTAGGCAAGGAAAAGAAATACATGGCATCCAAATTATAAGAGAGAAAATAAACTTTTCACTATTTGCAGATGACATGATCCTATATGTAGAAAGTGGACCACAAAGCTACTAGAGCTAATAAACAAGTCCTGCAAAGTGAAGGGGTACGAGATGAACATGCAAAAATCAGAATTGTTTCTTTACAGAAGTACTGAGTAAACTGAGGAGAAAATCAAGAAAAAAATCCATTTTACAATAGCAACTATGAGAATCAAATATCAAGAAATAAATTTAATAAAAGATGTAAAGGACCTGCATGCAGAAAACAACAAAGCATTGCTAAAAGAAACTTTTAAAGAACACAAATGAAAGGGCATTCTGTGTTCATAGATTGGAAGTCTAAACAACATTAAGATCTCAACTCTACCCAAAATACTTTACAGATTCAATGCAATTCCATTCAAAATTCCAACAGCCTACTTTGCAGAAATGGAAAAACAATTATCACATTTATTTGCAAGGATAATGGGCCCTGAATAACCAAAAATATCTTGAAAAGGAAGAACAAAATTGGAGGACTCACACTTCCTGACCTTAAAGCTTATTACAAGGCAACAGTGATCAAAACAACATGATACTGGCACAAGAATAGAGATATCAACCTTTGGAATTGAGTTGAAGGTTCATAATTAGACCCCCACACTAATGACCAGTTGACTCTTTTGTTCCTGTGGTTTTGGTTTTTGTCTGTGGTGTGTGCCAGCTTGAATCTGTGGTAGACCCCAGAAGAGCATATCCTTTAATTCTCATTCAGTATTGTTGGTTGAGCATTTTTATTGTTCCCCTGGAGATGAGGGTGGTAACTTTTGATCAGATAGCTTCCATGGAGTTGTGATTCTGCCCATTAATCCTTCAAAAGAGGAAACATTTTGGAGAAAATCCCTTTTTAGAGTCACTAGAAAGCCACAGCCAAGCTGAACAGAACCATGAGGCCGAGAGAACCAGAGTCCACCAGCCAACGACCTTCGGAGATGAAGAAAGAAAATGCCTCCATGGGAGCTTCATAAAACAAGAAGCCAGGAGAGAAACTTAGCAGACTGTTGCTGTATTCACCACATGCCTTCCCAGTTGAAAGAGAAACGCTGAACATCATTGGCCTTCTTGAACCACGGTATCTTTCCCTGTATGCCTTAGATTGGACATTTCTATGGACTTGTTTTAATTTGGATATTTTCTCGGTCTTGGAACTGTAAACTAGCAACATGTTAAATTCCCCCTTTTAAAAGACATTCTGTTTCTGGTATATTGCATTCCGGCAGCTAGCAAACTAGAACAGGGTACAAGGACCAGGAATAGAACCCTGATCTCCTGCATGGCAGGTGAACATTCTGATACTGAATACCTGTGCACCCTCAACTGATTTTTGACAAGGCTGCCAAGTTCACACATTTGGGAAAGAATAGCCTCTTCAAAAAAATATGGAGCTGGGAGAACTGGATATTCCTATGCAGAAGAATGAAGAAGGACCCTATCTTATATACTATATAAAAATTAACTCAAAATTGATCAAAGACCTAAATATAAGAATGAGGACTTTAAAATTCCTAGAAGAAAATGTAGGGAAGCATAATTAGGATCTTGTGTTAGGCAATGATTTCTTAGATTTATACCCAAAACACAAGCAACAAAAGAAGAAATTGATACATGGTACCTCCTCGAAATTAAAAACTTTTGCATATCAAATGACTTTGTCACGAAAGTGAAGAGACAATCTACTCAACGGGAGAAAATATTTATAAACCATCTATCCAATAAGGGTTTAACATCCAGAATATATAAAGAAATCCTATAACTCAACAATAAAAAGACCAATAACCCAATTAAAAATGGGCAAAAGTTGGAATAGACATTCTTCCAAAGAGTATGGCTAAAAAGCATGAGAAGATGCTCAATATCCCTAGCACTTAAAGAAATGCAAATCAAAACCACAACGAAATATCATTTCAAAATCACTAGAATGGCTACAATAAAAAAAAAAGAAAATTACAAATATTGGAGAGGATATGGAGAAATAGGAATGCTCATTCACTTCTGGTGGGATTGTAAAATGATGCAGTCATTGTGGAAAGGAGTTTGGAAGCTCCTCAGGAAGCTAAGTATAGAATTGCCATATGATCCAGCAATCCAACTACTAGGTATATACCCAGAAGAACGGAAAGCAGGGACTTAAACAGATAATTGCACACTGATGTTCATAGCAGCATTATTTAAATTGCGAAAGATGGAAGCAACCCCAACGTCTATCAACTGATAAATGGATAAGCAAAATGTGGCATAAACATATGATGGAATATTATTCAGCTGTAAGAAGGAATGAAGTCCTGATACATGCTACAACATGGATGAACCTTGAAGGCATTATTCTGAGTGACATAAGCTAGGTACAAAAGGACAAATATTGAATGATCTCACTAATATGAAGTAATTATAATAAGCAAACTCATAGAGATAGAATATAGATTTCCAAGGGATATATTGGGATAGAAAATGGAGAGCTGAAGAGTAATTTGTACAGAATTTCATTCAAGTTTATTATAAAGGTTTGGAAATGGATGGGGGTGAGAGTAATACATTATTATGAGTGTAATTTATAGCACTGAACTATGTTTATGAATGTGGTTGAAAGGGGAAATTTTGGATTGTGTATGTTGCTAGAAGGAAAGTCAGAAGATAAAACATTGGACTGTATAACAGTAAACCCTGTTGTGGGCAGTGGACTGGGTTTAATAGTACAAGTATAAGAATGTTTTTTCAAGAAGTATAACAAATGTACTATACTATTCCAAGTTGTTAATAATAGGGTGGTATATGGGGAAAAAACACACCTAATGTAAACTAGGGACTGTAGTTAATAGTTCTACTTCAATATTCTTTCATCAATTGCAACAAAGATATCTAACTAATGCAAAGGTGACCCAAATAATGGGTATATGGGAAAGTTGTATTTTTACATGACATTTATAAACCTTCTTCTCTAATTAAAAAAAATAATCATTAAAAAAGCAAAATGCTAAGTAAAAGAAACAGACACAAAGTACTACATATTGTACGATTCCATTCACATAAAATATTTTTAAAAAGGAATCATTGTCAACTAAAATATCATTTTAGTAGTGTATATACAAAGCTGGAAGTGCCTTCTTTTCACTTTCACCAGTTTTCCTGCCCAGTGTATGTGCGCTAGGAGCCCTAACATGGTGTGTCCAAGCTTTCCCAACCAAGCTTCCTGCACATGAAGCACACTGTCCTGCCTACTGAATACTGACCTCAGAAGATGTTTATCCACTCTCACTTCTGTGACCCCATTATCTAGTCTCTTTTAGGTAATGTCAAAGCCATGATTGACAATGAACATTTCTTGACATTTCTAAACCATAGGCTTAGCTCAGTCTTGAGGTCACCACCTTTTTCTCCTCTTCTCCACTTCATCCAGATGTGGTGCCCCTTTATCACCCCACAGAGCAGTCACTTCTGGCTTTCAACTTTCTCCAACCAATCCATCAGCCCCTCCCCCCTAACTGCAGGATGTTCAACAGATTTGCTCTTCATGGTTCCAAGAGTAAGTGAATTTAGAAAAGTACAATATGATTGTTGCATTTTCAGCAAATAATGAAGTTCTGCCAATTACTATTTGGATGTTGAAAACTTTATTTTCTTTTTCTATGTTTAGAATTGGAAAATGTTAAAAAAAAAAAAGACTTCCCTGCTTCTTGTCATTATTTTGGCAAAATAGTAACAGACCAATTAAAAGTACATCAAACTTTATCAATTTTTCTTTACTTATATGTTTTTTAATGTATGCCTAAATTACTTTTGGAAAATATTTAAAAGAAAAAGAGAACCAAAATTGCTATATAAGTAAATATATCCTATGAACCTATTAAGTAGAAAAGGTAATAATGCAGCAAGGAAGTAAAAGTAGAATGGATTATGAGTAATGAGGGGGCAGTGTTTTTCACAGGTCTCTTAGTATCTGTCCAATCCAAACTTCTAATCAGAGTAGTTGATAACTCACAAAATCCTCACACACCACAATCCCTTTCGTATCCCAGAGAGAAATCACAAGTGGCCTTTAGCTATAGGAAAGTGAGTGGAGATATGAGAAAAATGAAGATACCTTATGTTCCATTACTGCACGGATCTGTGCAGTGGCAAACAGGAAAACATAGGCTGACACCAAACAAATGTAGTTGATAAAGATTCTATACCTTAAAGTCAGAACTGTATACAATTATATACAGAGACCATCTCCTCTTGGAGTAACAGACCTGACACGGGAAATGATCTCATCAATATGCCGGGCAGATTCATTTGTGACAGAAAAAAGGATCAGAAAACAACCAAGCTCCATATTATACAAGGAAAGATGAAGATAGAGACATTTAACTTATGCAACTTCAATATATCTCTGATTTCCAAAGTAGGAAAGTATATTGGCTGAAATGAAACTTAAATTACTATTACAGTCCAAGACTGGTAAGCAGGCTCCATTCTATCCTTCATTTAGGGTCACAGGCTAGCAGAGCAGTGCTTCCATTTTTTCAAAGTGCTCCAATCAATTGTCCACAAAACTCCTCTCTCCCCACAAAGCAAAGCAGTGCAAGAGGTTATGAGAACCAGTGTTTAGTATTGCATTTGTACCTGAAAGCCAGACTCCCTACTGCTTTTGCATACCTGACTCATTCACTTTTACCATTTCCTTATTAATAAGATATTGGAATTATGGGAGGAGGGGTTTTATGACAACCATTTTAGCATTTCCTGATCTGTGAAGAGGGAATCTACCATTAATTTTATGGAAGTCTATGGAGAAAGAGAATTCAAGGAAAGTATTTAACCTAACCTTTTGAACTAGGTTCTTTGAGAGTCATAGAGCCCAAGTATCATTCGTAGGTTTCCCATGACATTGACCTGAGCAACATCTAAATACAAAGAAAATACGGTATTCTCAAATATAGAAGGATTCAACAATTCTGCTGGGCTGCAAGCAATGGCAGCATCTAAAGAAAGTTGCACAGAAACATGATCACACAGTTTTAAAAGAAGCTTCTATCACAGTATTTTCTTGGAGATAAGCTCATTTCATTGACAAGAACTGCTCTTTCATCCCTGTGAAAATAAATCCCTCTGGGCCAGATTTTATTCAGTATTTCTGTGTGAAGCAGGAGAACATAGTAAAGAAAGTAGTACAGCCAAAGAAAGGAGGTAGTTTTGCATACTGATTAAACACAGAGGCTTTGCAGCCAGGCAAGTAGATATGAATCCACTGCTTGCTAGCTCTGAATCCAGCCATGTTACTTAAACAATTAAGGGTTCAGTTTCCTTTATCTGTAGAATGGTCATTGTGTTTATTTCAAGACAGTTCTGAGAATTAAGCGAGAGAATGTATGTAAAGCACTTAGCAAATAGTGCCTGGTACATGATAAACAGTCAGGGAACATAGGACAATTAGTTACTATCAGTTTGCCCTCTGACTGACTGTGGGTATACAAAGAATATTGACTGTTTTTAAAAATTACAGCAAAACACTGTTGTAGTCTCTTCCAGGCCTGCAAACTGTAGTGCATTTCATTAGTATTTAATTCGGTAGCAAATGTGTACATTTCCACAGCTTTTCAAGATTATGTTTTCCTATATGTTTCAGTGGTGACTGATGGTCAAAACATCTGCGTCTCACTATGCTCAAGAAACTGGTAATGAAGCTTACAGAGCTTATTGAAAGTGCCATTTAACAAAATATATTAGCCTATTCCAAATGTCATCTCAGCTTTATTGTATTTCAAGTTAAACGCCATGCAAAAACAGTTCTTTTTGGCTCCATTACTTGCTTATTTTCAAGGGCATGAAGAAAATGTCACCTGTTTACAAAGTAAAAGGTAGGGTCTCTTTAGTGCCTCTGACAAAATGGTGGCAAGCAAGCCCAGTACAGAAATGTTACTGGTAACAATTCATCACTTATTAGAAATATTGATTTTTGTCATTTCCAAATCTTCATTAAAAAACAGAGTCTGTTTATTCACTATTTCATCTCATGGTATAGTTTTTTTTCTTTTTTCTTTTAATCCATAAATGTAACACTTCCTTCTACACTCACTGGAAGAGATTTTCCTCTCCTGAAATGTCCCCCTTCATAAATAACTGTAGTACCAGTCTTCCATCACTGTTATAGTTAAACAGTGGCAAAGCTGAGTGATTGAAACAGAAAGAGAAGTCACCTTGACAGTTCCATTATGGAAAAGCAACTTAAGGCACCAGAGCTTTTATTGGGAATGAGTTGAATAAGTTTATACCTATTCACCAAACAAAATATATTTAAATAAAATTCCAGCTTTGAGACAAATCAAATAAATTCTTTTTGGAGTTTTTATAATCTTTCCATTACAAGAAAATATACATACTTGGGAAAATAAAGAAAACAATTAACCCATAGTTTCTCTAGGCAGTATGCAGTTTATTGAAATCTCTTTGGGACCTCTTACAAAAGGCAGTTGACAAAAAAAATTGAAGTGCTTGCTTGCTATTTACCCTACATATAAATTCTAGGATTCTTTTAAGCATTTGAGGTTTATTCTTATTGCTATTGTTATTGTTCAGTGTCACATAATAGGTATTAGAAAACCAGTTAGATTAAACAATCACATAGATTTGAACTGGTACTATCCAAAGTAATACTAGAGAAGAGAAAAAAGACAAGAAATTTAGAAAATTAGGCATTGCCACTAAA
>PVIY010010381.1:0-68869 GCA_004026745.1 Myrmecophaga tridactyla
AGAGTGAGTATTTTATTTTATATACCCTAGGGTGGAAGCAGGTGGAGGAGAAGTAGGTGAGAGTGAGTATGGGTGAGCTATAATCCACAGTGTCTGCAATACATTAAAATTCCGAAGTAGTCTGGCTGTTATAAAAGGGCCTCCACAGTTTGGACCCAACTTATCTGTCTAGTCCTGACTACTTTTTACTCTAACAGGGAATTTTTACTTCAATTCAATCCTTCACCATCATTCAGACCTTACATATACACTTTTGCTTCTGCTGCACACATCTGTTCCCTCTCCCTAATGTCCTTTCCCCAGTACCCCCATTTATCTTTATTTATTTGTAAGTCCTTCCTGCTTCATGAAATCTTCTCAACTAGTCTAGTTTACACTGGTTTTTGCATTTTAAAGTGCATTGGTATGGTAAGACATGCAAACAATACTTCTATAGCTTCTACATTTTAGAGGGTGATTAATACTCATATGTCTAATAAAGTATATAATTCTTATTATAATATGTGAGTTTAGCCATTTTCATTTTTTACTTTTTACAGAGAAATATATTTATCTAATTAACCTGAACAGTTTTAAAAGGTGAGAATGGACTTCTATTTCCTGCAATATGACAGCTTGGATGTTAGGAGAAACTCTTACACTACAGTACTTCTAAAATAGTTGAATATTTTAGAAGTTAAATAAATGAATGCATAACTGAGAAGGGCAGGAATATAAAAGAAATTCTTATAGGCCAGAAATGATGAGAAGGTGCAAATTCTAAGATGTTTCCAAGCATTAAAATCAGTTTCAGCACTGGGAATTTCTGTCAGTCCTTGATGGCCTGAGTTTGGCCTCATGTGGCAGCACAGGCAGGGCAAGGAGACCAAGCTTTGGGGTCCGAGTAGAACAGGAGGAAGGATCAGGGACTTGAAATAAAGTTGAAGTCCCTTAACGGGATAATTGTTATGCAGCTATGAGAAAATCTATCCCACAGAGGAAGATGATATGAGAGTTTGCATGTATCAGCCCAATCTCTGCATGGAGTGGCAAAAGACAAAAATATTTTTACTTGGGGTAAAATCACACCTATTGTAAGACTTAGAAAAACTCAAAGCACATTAATAGTGTTCACTAGAAAGATGGACATTCACCTAGAGAAAGCAATCATAAGCATTTTCTGGAAGAAAGCAATTTAAACAAAGCCTTAACAATCTCCCACAGTTACTATTTCAAGAAATAATGCCCACAATAAAAAATAAAATCACAAACATGAAAGAATTAAAATAAACTACAAAGAGCTGAATCAAATTCTGCAAAGACTTCAGCTATTGGAATGATAAAATACAGATATATTAAATAACTGACTGTATATGATTAAGACATGAAAAGAGGATATCAACTGTTTCGTGAAGGAGAAGATGATCGAAAGTGACTAGATATATTTGAAAAAGAATCGTGTAGAATTTTTAAAAATGTAAACTATGGTAATTGAAATCAGAACGTCAGTGGACATAATTAAAGAATATTAGATGCAGCTCAAGAGAGAACTAGTGAAGTGGAAGACGGAGCCGAGAAATTACAAGGACTCCATCATAAAGAAACCAAAAAGCATAAAATAAGAAAGAATATGCTAGATGTTTTCTGTTTTCTTGTCTATGTGCATTTCTGTCCCTCCCTATCCTTGTCTCTGTCCAGGTTGCTGACTTGTATGAATTACATCCCATGCCTGCTGCTTGTTGGGGACAGTCAGTGCACCAGGGTATTTGGTTGGAGGGTTGAAAGAGAATGAAGCAAGTAAGGATAGTCAATCCTCTGGCTACTGCCCTGAATGGTGAGCTTAGTCTAGTTTTAAACTTCTCTAGAATTTCACTGCTTCTTTCAAGCTGACCTAAAACATACAACTCTCTGTCCTTCTGAGTTTGGGTAACCACTCCCTCCCCTTGTTCATTAGGGCTGGTATCAGATTCACCTACTCTAGACTTGGTTTATGCATGCCTCATGGCTGTCCTTCATCAGCTCCACCTTAATTAGATCTTAAATTCAATATATCTTTGAATTTTTGTAATTTGAGTGTCGCATTTATTTCCTGTTTCCTATTGGTATAAAGAGACATGGAAGGTAGAGTGAAACAGTCTGATATGTGTATAATTTGAATTCCATTGAGGAAATCAGAGAAGAAATAGAATGAAAATTCTAATATAATGTAAAAATACAAATGTGATCATTGATAAATATCTGGAACAGATAGAAGACAGTAATTTCCAGATATGGGAAACAATTTGAATTCAAAATAGGATAAAGAGAAATTTAAACTGTACACAGTAGACACTGCAGAAAAAAAATACAAAAAGAAAAGTTCCTCAAGGCTATAAGAGTGAAAATGGACTACAAGTAAATGAATGGCAATTAGAGTGCTGTATTTCTTTCTAATAGTAACAAAAGAAGCCAGACGACTGTGAAGTAACAGATTTTAAAGGCTGAAAAAAATAAATACAAATCTAGAATTTTACTCTTGGAAAAATTGTTTCAAGTTAGAGGTGAAATAAAGATAGTTTCAGACAAATAATATCTGAAAAAGTTTATCCCCAACAGACTATTACTAAAGAAATTTCCAATAAATGTGCTCCAGGAAAAAGAGAAATGATCCCTGAAGGAAGAGTTGAGAAGTAAGGATAGCTAGCTCAGAAAATGGCAAATCCATGGGTAAGCCTAACCAAATATCTACTACATAAATTATACGTCTAATTTGTGGAGTTAAAAATAGATTTAAAATCCTGGTCAGCATGGCATATGAATTGGGAGGCCTATAGTGCAGTGTGTTAAATAAAATTATATTTATCACAGAAACTACAGTTAATGTTTGAGAGTTGGTCTACATAGATGAATATGATATTTCCATAGTAGAGATTTAAGGCAGTACCTGGACATAAGTCGGGGGGGAAATATCACAGGCAATTTGCCATTTCCAAACACCTGATGTTATGCACAGTTCCTTTTTTTTCTAGGATCCTGAAAGTAATGTGACACCATACCTTGACTACAAGAGGTGAGATTGTGTTCACCTGTTGTGATGGTCAGGTTCATGTGTCAGCTTGGCCGGGAATGGTGCCCAGATATTTGGTCAAGCAAGCACTGGCCTAATCGTTACTGTGAAGACGTTTTGTGGACTTAAATCATCATTAAATTGATTGCATCTATGAGTGATTACATCTGCAATCACGTGAAGAGACTGTCTTCATCAATGAAAGGCATTTCATCCAATCAGTTGAAGGCTTTAAAAGAGGTGGTGTTTTCAGCAGTCAGAAGGAAGATTTTTCATCTTTACTTCAGCCAGCCAGCTTCTCCTGAGGAATTCATTGCAAACCTTCATCAGAGCTCCCAGCCTGCAGCCTGCCCTATGGAATTTGGACTTGTGCATGTCCACAGTTGTGTGAGACAATTTCATAAAATGTCATAATATTTACAGATATCTCTTGCTAGTTATGTTTTGCTAGAGAACCCTGGCTGATACACTTGTCTTCAGACCACGAGGTGCAAAACACTGCTGAGGTTTCATGGTACCTCTTCCAATTATTTGAGAGAGGTCACAAGGGGGGCCTACTTTTTTTTGATTATAGATCGTTTCTTTCCAGGGGTGAGGCAACTTCTAAACAGGGAAGGCGCTTACCTGGCTAACGGATGGCACTATAGCTAAGAGTGGGATCACCAACTGGAGAAAGAGGTCCCTACTCTGTCTGCAGGCTTTCTAGAATGGAAATAGATTTCTCTTCATGCTTTATACAGTTCTCTATCAAAGCAGACTGCATTTTATGGGTAAAAAAGAAAAATCATGGACTTTATTCTTCAATTTACTATTTTACCTATGGCCTGCACTGGAACAACAGTGAATTCTGCTTCTTTGTAATGCTGGGCCATTTCAGGTATGCAGTTTTGGTTTGATGGCAGTGTGAATGCTTCCTTTGGGCAGTGTCTGATATCTTGCAAAAACCATCTTGGCACATGCTCAAGGACTGACTGACTCTTCATTTACCTTGTTATTGCTTAATGCTCTATTAAATCCAATTTTCAAGCCCCAGATCTTTACTTTCTCTTCGACGGAAATAACTGACTTTGGGCCCATAGTTTCAAGGGCAATACAAGCAGTTTCATAACCTAGAAAGACGTCCATCATTTCTTTCATTCAATATTTTGCCGTTACCCATAGGATATAAAAAATAAAGAGGTTGTTTTCACATTGATTTTCTTTGCTCAGAGAAGAATTCAATCTTTGGTCTTGCTTCAGAGACAAATATAGGTTCCAATGCATTCAATTGCTTTCATGGAAGACTAACAGCTGTCATTTCACCTCTGGAGCAACTTCAGAGATACGTGTAACTTTAGGGAATCAGGTTAATCTGCTAAATACAATTCTTCAGGTTGCCAATACGCTGCTTACCAGCATTATACACCAGCATGAGTATGATTTGGCCTCTAAAAATATTCATTTGTAATTCTTGAGGGAACTTCACTCTGTCTAGGAACTTAATTTCTTGCAAAGCAGGATTTCCATCATCCATTGCGATGGAAAAACCACAACTTTGTAAATAAAAAATTCCAAAAACAACACAGCATTGAGTTCCAATCCTCTTACACTCCTTCATTTTTGGAATTAACAGGCAGGATTAAATACATTTCTATGAAAAGTACATGGCATGGATGAAGATTTGGATGACTTCCAAGCAGCATGGAATTCTTTTTCTCCATTTTGTTGATAAGTAATATATATCCTTGAATTTTGACCATTGAAATTCAGTTGATAGAATTCTGCCTTGTGATCTGACATGAATTTCTGTATTCTGCACTGAAAGCATTCTATATTTTTGTAAGCCCCAAATATTCGCCTCTTTAGGAAGCACTAATTCCTCTTCATTTGGAAATGGGAAAAGCCATATTTATTTAAAATGCAAAGTTAATAAAATTTTTAAAAAGCTCCCCCCTGGAAATACTTTTCCTTAGGATTTTATTTTTCATCTGAAGTATAGCAAAGTGCTCAAAAACATATGAACGTAAGCTCAGTAAATTCTAATGAAGCAAATACCCAAGCATTCATTATCCAGGGCAAAATAGCGTGCCAACAACCCCTGGCAAGCCCCTTTTTTGACCCCTCCCAAATATTATTAAACCCCACTTTCTTCCTAAATGTAGCCACTACTTCTAGTATAATAGTTTAATTTTCCATGTCTTGGAAATACATTTAAGTGGAATCATTAAAAATATATATATATATGTACATACATGTATATGTACAGATGTATTGCATATACGTGGAGTTGTGTGTGTGTGTTTCTGTTGGCAATAGACCTAGGGGTGAGATTGGTATCCTTGTGTTATGTGTCTGTTCAAATTAACAACCATTTCCTCCCTTACCAGGATTATATGAGTCCCTGCTGCACTACATTCTTGGCAATGCTTGGTATTGCCATTCTTTTAAATTGTAGCCATGCTGGTGTATACATAGTCTTTTCTCATTGCAGTCTTAATTTGAATTTTCCTGATGACAGTGAAGTTTGAGCACAATTTCAATTGTTAATCTCTTTTTTGTAACGCTTACTCATTTTCCTATTGTTTGCTATATAATTTTTATTGATGTGATTTTTTGAACATCCTATATATAAGACTTTTCTGGGTTATTTGTATAGCGCAGTATATTTTGAATGTTGTTTGGGTTTGCTAAAACTGCCAGAATGCAATATAGCAGAAATGGATTGAGTTTTATAAAGGGGATTTATTAAGTTATAAGTTACAATTCTAAGGCTATGAAACTGTCCAAATTAAGGTGCGGCAACCATACATCTGGGACACCTCTGTCATCTAGGAAAGTTCATGGCTGGCATCTGAGGTCATTGCTCCTGGTTTGTGTCTTCCAGCTTTTGATTCCAGTGACTTTCTTTCCAAGTATCTGTAGGCTCTCACTTAGCTTCTCCAGGGCAAATCTGGATTTCATCTCTTAGCTTTTAGCTTGTTTTTTTCTAGGTTCTGGCTATTTCTATGCTTAGCAACCAGGGATTTCTGTCTGGCTCTTCTTGGCTACAAGTGAGCTCTCTTAAAGGGCTCCCATAAATGAATTAAGACCCACCTTGAATGGGCAGGGTCACATCTCTGTGGAAACAATCTAATCAGAGGGTCCCACCCTAAACAATAGGTCTGCCCCCAAAGATTGGGATTAAAACACATGGCTTTTCCGGGGGTACATAACAGTATCAAACCAGCACAAATGTTATACTTTGATGACCAGAAATTCTAATTTTAACATATGTCATGTTATTAGTCTTTTTCATTAAGGTTATTCCTTTTTGTATCTTGTTTAAAAAATCTCTCCCTGTAATAAAACCATGAAGATATTTTCTTATACACAGGAAATATTACTATTTGCTTTTTACCTTAAGAACTACAGTTTACCTGGAATAATTTTTGTATGATTTTTATGTATATTTCATTTTTTTTTCCTATGGACATACTTTTGTATGTCCAGTCTCAGGGTTTCTTCATGCTTCTCAGATGTTGACAATATACATCCATCCCTACATTATTTCCCTTGCATTGAAATATATATCCATACATTAAGAGTTATCTAACAGTCAGGCTTCAGCAAAATTTTAGTTTTGAAGAGGTTGTGGAGATGCAAAAAGGACTGAGAAGCAGAAAAATTCTCTTTTTAACCAAAGTTTCTTCAGATAAGGCCACACATATATGTTCAGATTAGCATTTTAATAGTTCTACAGTATATGGGCTAAAAGTATTTAGTAAATCTATTATAAGACTTTGATGGGTGTTTAGTTTCTTCCTTAAAAAACATTTTTCCATTTGTCCAGAAATGACATTTTTACATTACTGAGTTCCATATTACTTCAATTAAGAGCAACTCTGAATTACAAGATGAATGAGTTACTACAATTGCATATAATTAAATTTTTTAAGTCTTTGAGAAAGATTAGAAATTCTGTCAAGAACATTGTTCTAGTTGAGTTGTATAGGCTAATATAGAAAATGACCTATATTTAGATTTTTACCAAAACTATTTGTTTTACACAGGCAATATGGAATAGTAATTTCAACTAAGTGGCTCCTGCCAGTAATTGATAACAAATATAATGTCCTAAAAATTTATTTGTAACAGCTAAGCTTGTTGCATGCATTGTCTGTTAATTTCTAATAAAATAAGGAGAAAGTAAGTTTAAAGTGTCATCAAAAAATAAAAATACATTCAGTTGAATTGCAATGGCAAGTTTTAATCACTTGGTAACATAAAAATCCTATACTTTCACTTTCTAACATAATTAAAATTCTAAGTTAGTTATTGCATTTTATATGCATTTGGATTTGCTGCATATGATAGCATAATTACAATAAAACATGGACAACCCTAATGTGAAATAATGAATAAATCATGTTTAATTAAAATAATAATTGTTAAAATGTAAGTATTGAAAGACTAAAAGTGAAGTTAGCTTAAGCATAGTCTTTTCTTAATAATATTCTTCTTATTGTTCAAGAATCTTTTTAAAAATATAAACTGGCACAAATTGAATAACTTGAAGTTTACCTTATATTTCTTTTATTCAACATGACTTTATTAAAATATCTTCCCAGACATGCCCTCTTCTGAGTCCTGATCTATGCATACTTAATATTTGCATATTATTATAATAATAAAATAATAATAATAATTTTTTAAGGTCCACTCAACCTGTCTTAAAATGGGCATATAGCATTTTCTTCAAAATGAATGTTCTTTCCTTTCTTATTGTCTTTTAGATTTGAAAATTCAGCTCATCCCCTCAGTTCTCAAAGTTCCTAAGCCTCACTAATTTTAGTATATCTTTGTGGCTATTTCATTGTCCCTTACCTCCCTTGAGCTTTGACATTGACGTCCAACATCCTTACTCTGTCTTTTCCAGCTCATATTTTATGCTATTGAGAGATTTGTTTTTTCAAATGATCATTTGAATAAGGCCATGCTTGGAATAAAATCTTCAAATAACTCAACTCTGAGCATGAATCCTGGGGATTTTAAAATGTACTTGTTCCTGCATAGAAAATTCCAACCTATGTGGCCCCCAATGCACCCTTTTTTCTTAGCAATCCTTGATGTTTGTCTCTGTCTGGCACTACCTTCTCAAATTAACCTTTTGACTTACTGTCAAGTTTCCATACTGTATATAGTATATAGTTATATACCAATACCTCATTTCATTTTATGTATTTCATAATATATATGTTGAGATATGTTGTAGAGTAGGGTGGCAGTTGTGATAATAATATTCCCTTAATGAATCATTCCCTTCTTTTCTCCCAGCTGCTATCAAAGAACATGTAATTTCCCAAGGAAGAGACTCATGAGAACAAAGCAAAGAGAATCTCACCAAGTAGTAAAGGGAGTAGCAGTTCCTTATTTCTTCCAGGAAGCAAACTCATTGCAAGGCACCATGCATTATCTATTTATTTAGTCTAGAACATTCAAGATTTATGAAAAGTATGATGTAAAATATCCCTCTGCTACTAAGAGTCATCTACTTTTTTATCTTTCTCATAATAAGGAAGCATTTGGTGAACTTTAGTGTGCATCTCTATTGCAGGATTTTTATGATTTCAAAAGGTAGAAAGAAGGGAATGTTCTATGTTTATTCTGACAAATCAGTGTTTTTGCTATTAAAATGTACTAGAGATAAACATTTTCTAAGATTTATTCCAGTTTTTGGAAATATTTTTCATATGACTTTTGTAATGAAGTTACAAAGTTGGATGCAAGTTTCCTACTGTCTGTTAACTAACATCAATTTCTCTGTGTTGTCATTAGTACCTTTTATCTACTTATTAGATTTATATTAACCTTAAGAGAATACACTTTGGATAATATTTAATTGACATAAAATTATTATTGCACTGCTACCCTCTCATTCTTGGCTTAAGACCTTCATTTGTTTTTATTTTATACTCATTTCCTTATTTATTAATTACTCATAAACACTAATGCATTTTTATATTCTATGCATGATAAACTGTTCATGAAAGATCTATTTTAGAGGAATACCTGAATAGTAAAAAATTATATTTTAATATATGTTAATTTCATTTCTTAATAATACTTCACTTGTTTTGCAGCCAATTTCCACAAAGTAGATTAAACTGCATTCATAAAATCAAAACCATTAATTGTGAACATAGAGAAAAATGTTCTCAGACATAATCTTAAGCCTAATGCCCTTTGCTTTAGACTACCAGCTTCCTTTTATTAGGGGTTAGTTCCTCTCTTTCAGCTGTTGATGTGCTGCTCTCATCTGTCAAGCACAAAAATAAAATAAATCAAGAGTCCATTGGTTATAGTTTAAAGGAGGGGTATGTTAGCTTTATTTTTAAAGGTGATTATTTAGCCTACATCAGAAGTTAAGTCTTTTGCAGGGATCTAAATTTACAATGAAGAATTTTAGATATTAACATTCAAATTATTGTAGGATGTAGTTTTGGTTTGCTAAAGCTGCTGGAATGCAATATATCAGAAATGGGTTGGCTTTTTCAATAGAGTTTTATTAGGTTACAAATGTACAGTTTTAAGGCTATGAAGTTGTCTAAATTAAGGCATCAAGAGGAAGATACTTTCTCAGAGGAAAGGCTGCTGGCATCTGGGGTTCCTCTGTCACATGAGAAAGCACATGGTGACATCTGCTGGTCCTTCTCTCTTGGGTTAGTTTCAATGGCTCACTCTCTCTTCCAGAAGTTTTTCTCTGGAATTCATCTCTCAGATTCTCTGAGCTCTCTCAGTTTCATCTGTCTTTTATCTTTTCATAGTGGGCTTCTGTAAGGGGATTAAGAACCACATTGAATGGGCTGGGTCACATCTCCATGGAAAGAACCTAATAAAAAACTCCTACCTGACAATAGGTCTGCCCCGCAGGGATGAAGTAAGGGGATACGGCTTTTTATGGGCACATAACAGCTTCAAACCAGCACAGGTGCCAATAACCTCAGACGGATATTTAGGAAATAATTAAAGATCACATTTCAAAGACCACTGGGCCAAAGAATATTTGTGTTTTGTCTTCTAAACTCTAAATAAATATTACCTCTATCTTTTGTAAATTAAAAGTCATGTCATCATGTACATTTTACTCTACCTTTCTTCAACAAGTTACAGGGTAAAAAAAAATGAGCTTTTTTGCTTTTTCTTTCTATTTTTGAAGGGAGCATATGCTCAGGATCCCTTAAAACCTTAGCAATTAATATTTTTGAAATTAATGTTACTGTTGTATGTTTTGGTTTATTAAAGCTGCCGAAATGCAATAAACAAGGAATGCATTGGCTTTTACAATGGGGACTTATTAGCTTACAAATTTACAGTTCTAAGGCCGTGAAAATGCCCAAATTAAGGCAAAAACACGATGATACCTTCTCTGAAGAAAGGCCTCTGGCATTTAGGACACCTTTGTCACATGGAAAGGCACATGGCCAAAGTCTTCTGGTCCTTCTCTCCTGGGTTTTGTTGCTTTTAGTTTCTGGCATCAATGACTTCCTCTCTCAGTTCCTCCAGGGACTTTTTTTTTTCTCTGAATGTCTCTGGGGGGTTTTTCTATGAGCTCTCTGGGCTTTTTCTGTGTCCTTTATTCTCTCATAAAGGACTCCAGTAAAAGGATTTAGAATCACCTTGAATGGGGTGGGTCAGATCTCAATTGAAATAACCTAACTAAATGGTTTCACCTACACAGATTTGCACCCACAGGAATGGATTAAAAGAACATGTGGCTGAGAGATTCCAAACAGAGTTGAGAGGTTATCCTGGAGGTTATTCTTATGCATTAAGTAGATATCACCTTGTTATTCAAGATGTTACAGAGAGGCTGGAGGGAACTGCCTGAAAATGTAGAGCTGTGTTCCAGTAGCCATGTTTCTTGATGATGATTGTATAATGATATAGCTTTCACAATGTGACTGTGTGATTGTGAAAATCTTGAGTCTGATGCTCTTTTTATTTACCTTGTCAACAGATGAGTAGAACATATGGAATAAAAATAAACAATAGGGGAAACAAATGTTAAAATAAAAAAAATAAAAAAAAGAACATGGGCTTATTGAGGGGTACATAATAGCTTCAGAACACCACATTTTTTTTTTTAAATTACATAAAGTAACTCATAGTCAAAGACAAAAGAAAAAGCAAAAAATTGCCACAATGACCTAAAAAACAATCTTAAAAAACCAGTTAAGGGTTATAAGATTCCTTTAGGGTTGGGGTAGAGGAGAGACAGGAGAAAAAGCTACAGAGACAATTTTTGCAAGTGAGGAGAAGTAGTAGAATAACCTTAATCAGAGGAAACAGTTGGAAATAGCTATTGTGTTAAGAAAAAAGAGCAAGAGTCTTCTTGAGAACAGAATTGTAGAATTTATATGATATCAAATGATTTTATAGGTAAAATGTTCCATTGTAAAAAGGCTGAGCCAGAAGCTAAGTAATCTGAGCTCTAATGTGGACACTTGAAATTCCCCTGGAAAGTTGGAGAATTCGCTTTACCTCTCTAAGACCTAGCTTTCCTTTCTGTCCAAAGAGTATATTTGATTTCAAGAGGGAAGCACATGGGCAGGCTTTATTCAGAATACAGCAGAAACTCTAGGGACTCAAGAGCAACGTTAGTGACCTCTGATTCAGGACTTTAGATTTTCTCATGACTCATCTTCTAGAGGGCTTCTTTCTCTATTATGCCTTCTTCATTTACTTCTATGATGATCTCTGTCTGTGTCACATTCAAAATATTGGGCATCAAAAACTGAGCATCTAATTAGTCCTTTAGACACAAAGAAAAATAGCACTATTATTGGACAAAGTCCTCACAACAAGACAATTTATATGCCTCTTTTGTCCTGTAAGTCAAATATACAGTTGGGCTTTCTTCTTGTAAGAGTGTTTGTCTTTGACTCAATTAGGGATGGACATGGTAGAAGAGTCAGGTAACTCAAGAAATGGGAATTATGCAGAAAGACCATCAGGTTACTGATTTCCTTAAAAAAGAGGTGGGTGTAAGGCAAAGTTTTAGACTTCTTTCTGTTACAAGGCAATAAACTAGATAATCTCAGATCTTTTACAGTTTTAAAATTTGTTGATTTTTATGAATGTCTTAGAGAAGTGCTAGTATCTTTTATCCTGTACCTCTTGATAGTTCTAGCAGTTTTGCCATGATTTGGGGAATTACACTTTAGTCCTATAGAAAATGTTATAATCCAGTAGATTGTCTATTATGTGTGTTTTGACATGTAATAGGTTGTTAGTTCTGTGACAGCAGAATTACAGTGGTTATATAAACTAATTATTTTAACCTTTTTTTTTTTTTTAACATGGGCAGACTCTGGGAATCAAACCTGGGTCTCTAGCATGGCAGGTGAGAATTCTACCACTGAGCCACCATTGCACTGCCCAATTATTTGAACTATTTTTAATTAAAATGTCTTAAACAATCCAGTGTAGGTGAATTTATTCATCCTTTAAAATATAGATGAAACTCATTTAATAATTATTTTATAATTGTAATGTAAGTGTAACTAAGATGTTGAATAAGCAAAATTCAGGATGTCATCAATACTGAACAAAGTACAATTCTATTTTCCCTCCAGCTCGTTCACATCTTTTCAACTTGGGGAATCATACATACTCATGGATGGAAATATGGGTACTTTTGGGATCACTCTTAGGTGGTAAACAGTCTTAACAATATTTTTTTTGTCATTTCACAAGTTCATGGCTTTTAGAAGGTCTACAGGGTTGTGGAACCATTATCAAAACTGAGCTTCAGCACATTTGAATTACCCCCCACAATCCCTGATCATTTCCCACTCCTTCCCCTATCCCCAGGCAACCAATGATTAGTTCTCTGTTTCTATAAACATTATAGATTGAAATGATAAATTGAAAAATACAATATATAGTCTTTTTTGAGATTCTATCTGGCTATTTGCTTTCATTTTAATAGTCAATAGTTTATATTAGGTTTATTTTCCCCATGTACCACCCTATTATTAATACCTTGCAATAGTGTCATACATTTGTTATAACTCATGAAAGATCATTCTTCTACTTGTCCTATTAACGTCAGTGAATCAACCACAACAGCGTTCACTGTGTTATACAGTTCCATGTTTCAACTTCTGACTTTAATTCTAGTAACAAACACAACCCCAAACTTCCCCTCTCAATCACATTCACATATATAGCTCAGCACTGTTTGTTACACTCACAATACTGTGCTACCATCACCACCTTTCATTTATAAACTTTTACAATCAACCTAAATAGAAATTCTGTACAAATTAAGCATCAGCTCCCCATTCTGTACCCCAATCTATCCTCTGGTAGCATATAGTCTACATTCGATTTCTATGAGTTTGCTTATTATATTTCGTTCATATCAGTGAGATCATACAATATTTGTCCTTCAATGCATAGTTTGCTTCACTCAGTATAATGCCCTCAAGGTTCATACATGTTGTCACATGCATTAGGACTTCATTTTATAGCCAAATGATATTCCATCTTATGTATATGATATTTTGTTTAGACATTCATTAATTGATGGACATGTGTTGTTTCCATCTTTTGGCAATTATGAATAAGGCTGTTATGAACATTGGTGTGCAAATATCTGTTCGAGTCCCTGCTTTCAATTCTTTTGGGTATATATCTAGTAGCAGGATTAATGGGTCATATCGTAATTCTGTACTTAGCTTCCACAGTGGCTGCACATTTTGCATTCCCACCAGCAATGAATGAATGTTCCTTTTGCTCCATATCTTCTCCAACACTTATAATTTTTTAAATTGTAGCCATTCTAGTGGGTGTGAAATAATATCTCAGTTTGGTTTTCATTTGAATTTCCTTAATACTAGTGATGTTGAGCAATTTTCATGTGTTTTTTAGGCATTTGCATGTTCTCATTGGATAAATGTCTATTCAAGCCTTTTGCCTAATTATTAATTGTGTTGTTTATCTTTTTATTGTTGAGTTGTAGGACTTCCTTATATATTCTGGATATTAAAACCTTATTGGATATGTGGTTTCCAAGTATTTCCTCTCATTGAGAAGGCTCTCTTTTCACTTTGTGATAAAGTCTTTTGATGTACAAAAGCTTTCAGTTTTGAAGAAGCCCTATTTATTTTTTCTTTCATTGCTTGTGCTTTGGGTGTAAAGTCTAAGAAACCATTACCTAATACAAGATGCTGAAGATATTTTTCTACATTTTTTCCCCTGAATTTTTGTAGTCCTGGCTCTTATGTTAATGTCTTTGAACCATTTTGAGTTAATTTTTGTATATGGTGTGAGATAGGGGTGTTCTTTCATTCATTTGCTCATGGATACCCCATTTTCTCAGCACGATTTGTGAAGAGACTTTTCTTTCCCAATTGTGTGGACTTTGCAGCCTTGTCTGAAATGAATTGTCCATAGACGTGAGAGTATTTCTGAACTCTCAGTTTGACTCTATTGGTCATTGTGTCTATCTTTGTGTCAGTACCATGCTGTTTTGACCACTGTAGCTTTAAAATCAGGTATTGTGAGTCCTCCAACTTCGTTCTTCTTTTTCAAGATGTTTTGTCTATTTGGAGCCCCTCGCCATTTCTAATAAATTTGGTAATTAGCTTTTACATTTCTGCAAGGGATATTGGAATTTTGACTGGGATTGCATGGAATCTGTAAACCAATTTGGGTAGAATTGAGATTTTAATGATATTTGATTGTCCAATACACAAACACAGAATATCTTTCCATTTATCTAGGTCTTCTTTGCTTTTTCTTTTAGCAATATTTGTAGTTTTTTGCATAAACATCCTTTACACCTTCAGTAGATTCTTTCCTACATCTAGATCTTTCCTAGATGTGTGCTATTTTTTTTTCCAATTTTCTCCTCAGCTTGCTCATTTATACTGTATAGAAACACTGTTAATTTTTGTGTGTTGATCTTGTATCCAGCCATGTTGCCAAATTTGTTTTAGTTCTAGGAGCTCTGCTGTCTTATCTTTGGGGCCTGATGGAGTGGCAACCCCAACTTTTCCAAGTACTTGTGCAACAGCCATGCTCTCAGCTTCACTCTCATCAAGCAATATTGGGGGTGGCAGCTGCACTCTAGATCCACCCTTTAAAGCATCATAGTGGCAACTGGGCTCTCCACAATCCTTGGGGCACAAGCTCAACCCCCTCAGAACTGTGGTGTAGTTGCCAGACTTTCCCCAATCTGCAGGGAATGTGCCCTACCCTCTCTGAAGACTGGGACAGCAGCACTCCTCCTGAAAATCTGGGTGGAAGTCCAACCCTCTGCAAACTCTGGGCAAATTCACCCTTTTCACAAACATGGGTGTGTCTGTTCTCTTCACCTGAGAAGAATGTCTTTGCTCCAGCCCTTGGCTTCTGTGGTTCTGTCTTTGAAGTAAATTTTCCTTCAACCTGTTCGTTTTCTGTCCCTTTTAGTCTAGGCTGGCAGTGGTTCTGTTCATACAGATCTTTCAAAAAACCTGCTGGTTTCACATGCAGTATACAGGGGTCCCAACCATCAGACAACAAGACTTTCCACAAGTCCTTTCAGTATAACAACTTTTCCAATCCTGACTTGTACTGAAATGGCTGGCTGGATCCATGTTCAGTTAAACTGGATCTCATTTTCTGGAAGCTCAGAATTTTCCAAACCATCAATTTCTTGTTTCTTGGTACCCTGGAGTTCATTTTTGAGCTTAACCTTTTCCTCTTGCATTTTACTATAAGCTATAAGGAGATGCCAGGCTGCACTTTCCACATTCGGTTTGGAAATCACCTCAGCTAAATATTCAAGTTTGTTGCTTTCAAATTCTGTCCTCCATCTGACATCAGGACTCAATTTTGCCAAATTCTTTGCCACTTTAAAACAAGGATCACCTTTCTTCCTTGACAATGACATATTCATTATTCTGTCTAAGGTCTTCTTAGAAGTACCTTTAGAGTCCATATTTTTACCAACAGTCTTTTCAAAGCAATCTAAGCCTTTTCTATCAAGCATCTCACAATTGCTTGATAGATATCAAGCATCTCACAATTCTATCAAGCATCTCTCTCTTCCCCTTATCCATTTATAAAGCTGTTCCAGCATTTTTGGTATTTGCAATAACAGCACCTTACTCTTCTGGTACCAAAGTATGTTTTAGTTTACTGGGATGTTGAATGCAATATAAAATAATAGAGCTGGCTTTTTTTTTTTCTTTACATGGGCAGACACTGGGAATCGAACCCGGGTCCTCTGGCAGGGCTGGCTTTTGACAATGGAAATGTATTGGTTTACAAGCTTACAGTTCTGAGGCTATGAAAATGCCCAAATCAAGAGAAAGCCTCTTCCTGAAGACAGACTGCTAGCTCCTGGGCTGTCAGATGGAAAAGCACATGGCAGCAGTTGCTGGTTTTTCCCTTCTATTCTGTATTTCATTGCTTCCATATTCTGACTTCAGTGGCTTCCTCTTTATTTTTGTGGCTTTCTCTCCCACCTTCTGTGGCTTTCTCTCTCTGTGCTATTCTTTGTTTCTACCTACAGATCAAAGGTCTCCAGTAAGAGGATTAAGATCCACCCTGAATGATATGATCTGCTGGTTTGAGGCTGCAATGTATCCCAGAAAAGCCATGTTCTTTTAATCCTAATCCAATCTTTTGGGGTAAGACCTATTGTTGGGTGTGACCCTACCCATTCAGGGTGGATCTTAGTTAGTTTACTGGAGTCCTTTAAAAGGAAGACATTTTGGAGAAAGCACAGATGCTTGGAAAGCTGACACAAAGAGCTGAGAGCTGCTACAGAGAGCAGATGCTTAGACATAGATACTTGAGATGCTGAGAGAACCACTTGAAAAAGAGAAGCCTGGAGAGAAAGATAGTACACATTGCTATGTGCCTTCCCCTGAGAAACCTCAGACTTTTGGCCTTTCTTGAGGGAAGGTATCTTCTTGTTGGTGCCTTAATTTGGACATTTTCATGGCTTTAGAACTGTAAATTTGTAACCTAAGAAATCCCCTTTATAAAAGCCAATCCATTTTTGGCATATTGCATTGTGGCAGCTTTAGCAAACTGAACAGATGGGTAACATCTTAAGATTCTACTCACAAAAATATCCTATTTACAATATCTTTTACCTTTTTATGGCTATTTTCCTTCACTTCCTTAAATGGATATGAGATGTGTTTGAACATGTTTGATTAGTTGGTCCAATTTCTGAATCTCTGAAGTTTTAATTTGTTCTCTTGACTGAGCCATATCTTCCTCTTTCTTAGTATGACCTGCAATTTTTTTGCTGATGTCTAGGCACCTGACTATCTTGATGAGTTAATTTTGATGGTCCATTTCTTCCTCTCATCTAGTGTTTTATTGTTGTTTGGCTTTGTGTTAAGGCTCTTTAATGGTTGTTCCAACTTATTTCAGACCTTTAGAGTAGCTTCTGTTCAACTGTTCAGATTTTCTCAGCTCTTCTTCATCTGGTTCTTGCCCTGGATATGTGGTGCAAAGTTTGAGATAACACTTTTTACTTAATTGCTTCAACTCCATGAGAAAGCTCTCTTTCTTCTCTTCCTCTTCTGGGAAAGTAGATCGTTTCTCTTATTTTAGTGCTGAATTTTCTCCCCAGCTCCTACAACTTGTTTAAATTCTCTCTCTCACTCAGTGCCTTGATTTCTTTACACTTGTCAGTTCTGGGACCTGGCTTATTTTACAACGATTCATTTTACCCTCCCCCCTTTTTATCCTCTGTGAGGCTTTTCTGCCTCTGATTTCTTCCCCATTAGGGTATCCTTCCCCAGGGAGCCAGATGGTGTCAATCCAGAAATGTGAGTCACTTCAGAAAACTTTGTTTTGCCTTTAGGTGGTCCAGCTGGCTGAAACCATATTGGTCACAATAGTTCTTACCAACCTTTCTATGGGCAGTCTTCCTTCCCACTCCACAAGGGCTTTTTTGCATGCAGCACTCTTCAGAGGGTCATGTTCCAACCTGAGTCTGCAAACTTAGGTCCCTGGGCCTGGATATGCATGGAGTTCTAACATTCTGCTGGGTAGCTCTATAGTGTCTGTCTGTGGTGGGGGAACCCGGGGCTTGCTGCCTCTGTTGGCTCCTGAGCTGTGTGGGATTGAGTGAGGGGGAGGTGACACAGGAACTGATGTTGGTCTGGGATAGAATTTTCTTACCTGAGATATTTCTGTTCCTTTGATTTGTTTGTAGAGCTGTTCTCCTACCTCACCCATCCTTCAGAGTTCTAAGCATGTATGATTTGTCCTTTTATTTTCAAGGGTATGCCATACATCACCATGTTGATGATGTTTTAAACATCCAGTCCAGTGCTTTGCATGTAGCAAATGCCCAAAGCATATTAGTTTACTGAATGGATTTTTAAAATATTTTATTTTACTTGGTGTTACAATGGGTTGCAAATCTGTCTTCTCCATTACATTTTTAGATTTTTCACTGCAGGCATGGCAACTGCTTCTCTCTCCTTTGCACCTTAAGTACCATGCAGTTCACATGATAAATGTTCAATTTTTGTTGAATGCATTAATTAATATAAAATGAATGGGAAATATATGATTTTTAGTCAATTTAAGCATTTTTGAAAATTTAATAAAAAGAAAATTTCAGGGGAGAATTGCACAGTTTTGGGACAATATTGTCAACCAATAAGATAAAGACAAAGCAGAAAGAAATTAGTCATTTTTAAAACCATTTGGCCATTTTAAAAACAATTCTAAACTAATTTATTGTGATAAATCAATAATTTCTGAGTTGTGGTTAATCTTTGGTATTAGTTTTTGATTCATGCTGTATTTTTATCATAAGAAGGGCAGAATTGGTGCAATTTCTGTAGAGTCTCATAAAGACATGCTTAATCCAAATTATCTAAAGTTTCTAAAAAGGAAATCCCAACCCTAAATAGAACTATGATGGAATTAATCTAGTAACATTGAGTACAAGAAATTAAATATCCATAGAAAATTATACTCTATCAATTAATCATATTACCTTTTGAGAATACCCTGTTTATCCTTCACCCCAATGTGCAGTTTGTTAACGTCAATTTAATGCTTTTATTTAGGTGAAATTACCTAAATATTTTTCTCCTTTTCATTCTTCTTGCATTTTTGCTTTTTAGTATATTTATCTATTCAGTACAATGACTTTAACAATGGAGCATATATTTGACCCATGATTTTTATTCTGTGTATGGTAGCATATTTCTCAAAGATTTAAAAATTTTACCCAAATAAAAGGAAATATTTTGATTGTTCCCCCAAAACATACAGCCAACAGATTCTCCCCTACAGGTTTATGAGAAAGCATAACCCTGCTGATACCTTGATCTTGGACTTTGTGATAATAATTTTCTAATGTTTTAAGTCATTTGGTTTATTTTACTTGCTATGGCAGCCCCCAAGAAACTAAGATACCATGTGGCAAATGCTTAGAATAATTTGAAAACTAATTCTGCTTTTTTAGTGGAAATTAAAAATGTCACCCTCCTCAAATTAAATGACAGACTTTTATATCTTTTATTTATCAATTAGTCCTTTACAGAAGCAATATTATGATTTTTTATAATGTATGAGATCTTTTATAAACCACAATAAATATCTAAAAAAGTGATACTTCAATGATCCTTTCTCTTAGTACATTGTGGTATGAACTACAAGCAAAAAAGTTTTTAAATTAACTTTATTTTTTAGTATACTTTGCTTCCTTAGGCTTTTGCCTCTCTCCTTTTAACTGTATGAGTTTTTCTTTTCTCAATTCACTACTCTTTCTAAAAAATAGGTTCAGAAAAATCTCAAATAATGTACTTGAGCAAGTACTCACTTCTCTAGACTTTGGCTTTCTAATTTCCCAAATAACTTGCTCAAATAAAGAAATTAACCTGCTTTAGGTTAGAACGTATCAAAACTAAAGGGAATTCATTTCGTTTTTTCCCCGTATGTCGATTTTATATTTCTCTCTCTCTCTCTTTTTTTCTGTGTATCTTGTGCCACATTTCCTTATTTGGAGTTTGAGGCTTTCTTTTGTATTCTTCCTCACCAATTTTGTCTAACTTAGAGACATTCCCATTTGTATTTCAGCTCGTTTTGTAGTTCTTATAGACATTGCAACCTTGATTTCTTATTAAGAGTAGGATGGCTTTGAGTATGGCCCCCAAGGCTATGGCAAGGAAATATCAAAGGATCTCGCTTGAAAGAACTGGGATGTTACATTTTATTTCAGGGAGACAATGATTTTGCCAGAGGGAAGGACTCATTCTACCTTGGCGTTTGAAAAAAAATATTTTCACTGTTTGCATCTTTATCCTGGACTCTAGTGCTTGAGCCTACACCTCTGCTAAATCCTTCAATGACTAATCACACTATATATAGCACTTTTTCTAGTGCAGGGCCAAGGTGTAAATCCCTTTTGATATCATGATTGTAAAATGAGGAGTGCTGCTGCTTATTTCAGATGAATTTCACTCTTTATCTTTCCACAGAAACGTTATTCTTTCACACATAATATCTGATTTTTACATTTCAGTAAAAATAGAATAAAATTGGGAAGGTAGAGTTACAATGCCTGTTACTGTTGATATCACAGAAATACACTGTTGGATGACACATTGAGAGGTCATTTATTTCACCCACACAACCTCCTATTTTCAAATACATTTGCTGTTAAATCAGCCAAGGAAATGGGTCTAAAATCATTCTTTATTGCCTGTGTAATGCTTTTAATCTTATGTAACATGTTTAAATTATTGGCATTTTAGGCTTTTTATTATACCTGAGTTCCTGTACCTTCAGAATATAAGAAACTTTTAAGAAGACTAGGAATATTAAGAAGGCATGACTTCTAGAACATTCCAATTATGGTTTCCTATGAGATTTGAGGGCAAAAGGAGGAGGCACGTGCAAATTTTCTTTTGAATCCTCATCTCTCTGAGTTAGTTCTGCGTTACTAAGACCTAATTATGAATTACCCACTCATTCACTCAGATTCATAATTCAAGGATTATGCAAAAAATGCTTTCGCTCTTGAAATTTGGAGGAATATGTATTAAAAGAGTATTTAATACTCTTTTAACTGAATTTAAAAGCAATTACATGAAACAATGTATATATGGTTGCATTGTTGGGTCCATGACATATAGAAATGTAATATATTTGCCAATATAGGTGATATATATTGCTAATGCACAAGGAAGGTGCTTGGAGCAAAGTATTATTTGGCTAAGGAGATAACACCAAATGGTAACTCAAAGCCAAGAGAGCATGTGAAGAGAACTAGAAATGGTTAAAAAAAAAAAAAAAAAGAAAGAATTAAGTAAGTAAATAAACAAGCAACAAGTGCTATAAATATATACTTTGCTATCCTTTCCTTTCCCAACTTCTTTGAAAGGCATAAAATTATATAAAGTAATATTTAAAACAATGCATTGTTAGGTTTGTATCATGTATGGATATCATAGGTATGACAATAATACCACAAAAACGGTGGAAAGGAGATTGTGCTATATAAATAATGTTTCTAAACATCAACAGAATTGAATTAGTATAAATGTGAGGTAGCGTCTGATAAGTTAAGACGTATATGGTAAGCTATAGAGTACCTACTAAAGAAATGATTTTTTGAAGTGCAAAATCATTAAAGAAATTAAAATATTACCTTAGAAATTATTCTCTTGATGCACATGTGATTAGTAAAGGAGAGTAGAGGAACAAAAAGATGAGACAGACAGTAAAGAAATTTGCATCTGTAAATTCAGCTGTATCTATAATAACGTCAAATGCGAACACATTACATAATCCAATCAAAAGACGGAGATTGTCAGGCTTGATTAAAAAAAAAAAGATCCCACTATATGCTGTCTACAGAAGACATACTTTAAATTGAATGATACAAATTGATTGAAGATAAGAGGATGGAACATGATATATCAAGCAAAGAGAAATTATAAGAAAGCTGGAATGGCTGTACTAATTTCAGACAAACTTCAATACAAAAGTGCTACTATAGATAAAGAGGGACATTCTTAATGATGAAATGATCAGTCCTTCAGGAAGACAATTATAAAGACGTATGTATTTCACAATAGGACCCCAAATTCCATGAAGCAAACACTGTTAGAAATCAAGGGAGAAATAGACAATTCAACAATTATGCTTGAAGATTTCAATACTCTACTTTCAATAGCAGAAGGAAAAACTTGGCTGAAGATCAGAAAGATCTATTTCAGAAACAAAGAAAAAGAATCCAATTAAAGCTTGCTTTCTACTGAAAGATGTTGCGCTGACTGTATTGTATCAGATGTTGTAATCAGGCCATGCTGACACCATATAGTTAAATCCTGCTTTGTTTTTGTTATGATTTTACTTAGAAATCTCTCATGTTATAATTGGCAGGAGAAAGCAGCTATATAATTGGAAATGTAGACACTTCAGCTTCAAATACTATAGTTTTAATTTGTAGATTCTGAACTAATGCCTATAAAGACCATTAATGTTTTATAATTTGGAGAATAGAAATCATAAACTAGAAACTAGGAATCATAAACTAGAAAAGATCCAGTAAATTTCATTTTACTCAAATCAGTGAAAACTAATTAAATATCTATAACTATTTTCATTCTAATGGAGATAAAAATTTGTAAAGAAAATCTTGTTTCCATTAGAAGCTTTCTATAAAATAGCAAATTTATAAAGGAAATAACATTTCCATTATACTGGGATTGCCTAATGATTTGACACTGACTGCCTAATGATTTCATATAGGATAACATTATACGTCATACTTTTGTACAACCCACAAAATAGTTTCTTTCTAATTTTTGATTTGCATGTTCACTTTATCATTTCCTGAATATATGGTTGCAAAATACATTTGCTCAGATCCATCCACCTGAAGAATCTCTGACACAAAGCAGCCCATTAAATAAATATTTGTTTTAAAAATGTTGAATTGTGGTATTTAGGGTCCTATTCATATTCACAAAACACTCCAAGCTGTTTGCTGGCTTTACTTGGAGAAAGGTGGAAAAACACTGTCATTATTGAATATTCATGAGGATACACTGAACACACTGGAAGGAGGGAAAAGGAGATGAGGCTCTGCAGCATGCAAAATGACGTCACCCCAAAGATGCCCACGGCCTAATCCCTAGGACCTGTGAATGTGTTTCCTTATGTAGCACAATGGCATCGGTACATGGGGTTAAGGACATTGAGATGGGAAGATTATCCTGGTATATTTGGGTGAGTTCAATGTATCCACCAAAGTCCTTAAAAGTAGAAGAAGGAGGCAGAAAAGTGAGGATCAGAAAGGGGAATGCAATAACAGAAGCAGTTTTGGAGTAATGTGATATGGGAAGGGTTGCATTTGTTGTTCTGGCTTTGAAGATGGAAGAATGCACCCACAAGCCAAGGAATAAGGGCAACCTCTAGAATCTACAAAAGGCAAAGAAACAGATTCATCTCCTAGAGATTTGAGAAAGTAGCATAACTCCTCGCCACTTGATTTTGGCTTAATGACACCTCTGTAGGGCTTCTGATCCACAGAACTAAAGGATTAAACATGTGTATGGTTTTAAGCCATGAGGTTTGTGTTAATTTGTTGAAGCACACCAGAAAACTAACATAGCATCTAAAATTAAAAGTATAGAAAAGGAAAAATAATTAATGACCAAAGGAAGAAGTAGAGGTGTTTGGGAGATGGAAAGGAATGATGTAAACAAATGCCCAGCAGAAAGCAAAGGCCTATCAAAATTTGAGAACTGAAAGCATTTGAATTTGAAATGGATGTAGCATACACTAACTAAAATTAAAAAAGAGAGAGATGAAGTTGGGCACATATCAGGAGACAGATTCAAAGATATTTTATGAAATATGAAAAGATTTTGAATTTTATCAGGAGCATTTTAGGGTTTTAAGCAAGAAAGTGGCATAATTTATAAATTTGCATTACAAAAATCACTCTTACTATATTGTAGATATTGGATTGAATTGGAACAAAACTGTATGCCAAGGAACAAATCAGAATCTGTTGAAGGAATTCAGATTATCCTTTATGGATATAGGAAAAATGTAGTACAGTCTAAAAGAGGTTTATGGATTTGAGACATGTTCAGAAGGTGGAGGAAAGTGAGTGAGAGAAAAGTGTCATGAGGAATAGCTGGGCTTCTGGATTAAACAATTAAGTGAGTCTTTTACAGAAAAGTGGTACAGAGAGGGAATCAATCTTGATAGAGAAAAAAAATGAGTTCAATTTTGAAAGTACTAAGATTTGAGATGTGCATAAGATATTAAAATGGATAGAGACATGGGGAATTTGTGTGTAGACTTGTAGAGTGAGTTTTGGGCTTAATGCATAAGTGATGTTTGATGAGAATGATGTTAGCATGTGTAGAGAAAACATCTAGACTGTTGATGAATGTCAACATTTAGAGGATGGGAAGAAGATGAACAGCAGTATTCTAGCAAAAAAACAAACCTGCTTTTGGAATGGTAGCATTTTTCAATTTTCATGATGTAAATATCCCCACCATTGCTCATTTTTAAGCTATCAATATTATATCCTCTGTGAAGTGGAGAAGAGGTGCAAGCATTTGACTCTATCATCAGTGCAATCTGCTTCCATTATACTACTGAAAAAAAAACAGAGAAAGAGAAGCAGACAATCAAGAGGACTAACCATGAAGTATTTGAATAATAGATAAACTAATTTAGAGAGTTTATGAAAGGAAGAGAGATATGGGAGTGTGTTAGCTTGCAAGCTTCCAGAATGAGATATACCAGAAATGGAACAGTGTTTATAAAGGGGAATTTAGTAAGGTACAAGCTTACAGTTCTAAAGAAGTAAAATGTCCAAATTAAAGCACCAATGAGAGGTCACCTTCACTCAAGAAAGACCTATGAGTCAGGAACAACTCTGTCAGTTGGGTAGCCACGTGGCTGGCATCTGCTGGTCCTTTGCTCCTGGGCTCCATTGCTTTCAGCCTCTGTTCCTGTGGCGGCCCCTCACTTTACTTCTCCAGGGCTGGCTTTCATCTCTTGGCTTCCCGTGGCTCTCTCCACGTCTGGCTTGGTTAACATCTCATGACAACTTCTTCTGGGCTCCAAGCATCTCTAAACATTTGTGTCTCTTTTCTCCACATAACTCCAACTGCATCAGCTCTGCTATGAAGTTTCTGTTGACTCTGAAGCTTCTGTCATTTTTCTGTAGGCTTTGTTGTGTCAGGTAGCTCTAAAGCTTTTTCCAAAATGGTTCCCTCTTAAAGCAACCATACCTTGAAAAGGTGGAGACACATCTCCATGGAAACCATCTAATCAAAGTTACAACCCACAATTGGGTGGGTCACATCTCCATGGAAACAATAAAAAAGATACTGCCTAGCAATATTGAATGAGGATTAAAAGACTTGGCTTTTATGGGGTGCACAACAGATTCAAACCAGCAGAGGAATATAGGATGTTTTGTTTTTGACTTGTCTCAAAGGAGTTGAATATGTGTGTGAGAATTGGCAGTAATGGGATCATAAGAATGAGATGAAAGATTAATCTATGAGAGTAAAGGATAAGCTCTTCTTTTACTGCTGGAAGGGAAAGATGCAGATGCAGATGAGTTTGTATGTTTGTTGCAAGAGTTTGTAGAAATTATTCCATAGTATTTTGCTTATTTTGTGAAATAATATCAAGTAAAATTTGAGGCTGATGGAAGGGTGATGGAGGTTGCAGGTTGAAAGAGATCTCAAATAAGCAACAAGAGTTGCTGGGCAGTTTTCCTTTGTTGAGGTCAGTGGCCATATATTTATAGAGTTACAAATCTATCTTGTAGTTAGATTTCCTCCAAAAGTCCTGAGAGTACCCAGGCAGACAAAAATCAGAAGTTAGATTTAAACAGTGTTGGATTTTGGCCCAAATGGGCAAAGAAGTTGAGTAAATTAGACAGCTTAAGGGGATGGAGTGTGGATTTTTACTGTATAGAAGATATACGTATATAGGTAATAAAAAAGAATGAAAGGGAGCTAATTGAACTGAAAAACTAGTAAGAATGAGAATAACTGATTAAGAGGACTGAAAAAAATGGGAATTATGGTCAGAATGGGGCAATCTCAGACTTTACCTTGAAAGATATGACTTGACCATATGAGTAGGGAACAGAAGGGAGAACAGTGGAAGGCCACATGAGATGAACAAAATCACAGTACTGGAATGTTGAGATTGGTCATTAATTTGGACATTTAATTCAGGGTAGATGATTTTTTCCTTATCTGAAGGCTTATCTCATAACTTTAGGTTAGGAACAATCTCAATAGATTTATTCTTGTATCTTTTAAAAATGCAAACAATCTATATGGGGGAAGGACATGTTTCAGTTTGCCAGGACTACTGTTACAAAGTACCACAGAGTAGTTGACTCAAAAGCAACAGGAATTTATGGTCTCATCGTTTTGGAAGCTCAATATCTAAAATGAAGGTGTGGGCAGGATCATATTTTCTCCACAGTCGGTAGCATTCTGGTGTTAGCTTGCAGGTAATCCATAAATCAGGCTCTATTTCCATCATATGGTCATCCTGTCTTTTTGTCTGTCTTCTACTGTGTCCAAATTTCCTCTGCGTATAAGGACTCCAGTTACATTTGCTTGGTTTCATCTTAACTAATAACGTCTTCAAAGGTCCTATTTAGAAATGAGTTCACGGGCGGCTGCCGTGGCTCAGCAGGCAGAGCTCCGACTTGCCGTGGTGGAGGTTTGGAGTTCGATCCCTGGTGCCTCCTGCCCATGTGCAAATTAAAAAAAAAAAAAAAAAATGAGTTCACATCCATGGGATTGGAGGTTAGGAGTTGAGCTTATCCTTTTGGTGACATGATTCAATCCATAACAGATAAATATGTCATCATTTATTTTATCTGTAGAAAATAAATGAATTATTCTGTGACTTTTGGGGTGAGAGGCTTTGAGGAAGAAGAATAAGGCCAGAAATTCAAAGCAGCTTCCTAGGTTGCTCAAAGCAAATGCCATGAAATGGATTGGCTTAAACAACGGGAATTTACCCACTCATGGTTTTGAGACTTGATAAATGCCTAAATCAAAGGCCTCATCAAAGTGATGTTTTCTTCCAAAAGATGAAGTGTCAGCAATCCTTGGCCCCTCTGTCATGTGGCGAGGCACACAGAGGCATCTGCTGGTCTCTCCCTTCTCTTCCAGAAAAGAGAATTTCCAAACAAGAAGATTTCAGCTTCTTGTTTTCATAGTGTTCATTTTCTTTGCTTGAATTTCACTTTCTTATAAAGGACTCCAGTAACAAGATGAAGACCCGTCCTGATTGAGGTAGGCCATACTTCACTGATGTAGCCCCATCAAAAGATCCTATTTACAGTGAGTTTGCAGCCATAGGAATGGATTAGATTTAAGATCATATTTCTTCTGGAGTACATGCAACTTAAAACTACTACAAAAGGCATTAGGCACCTGTGTGAGAATAGCGAGAGGAAAAATGCAACAGAAAGAGGTATATGCTTTGCTGAAGAACACATTTAGAGATAATACAATTTTGCTTCTTGTACTGTTTTGAAACTGTTGTGTACCCCAGAAAAGCTATGTCCTCTAATCCTGATTCAATATTGTAGGGTGGAAGCCTTTGATTAGATTGTTTCCATGGAGATCAACCCACCCAATCATGGCTTTGGCTTTTTGATTAGATTATCTCCATGGAGATGTAGTGTGCCCAATTGTGGGTGGGGCCTTTTGAGTAGATGGAGACGTGGCTCCACCCATTTAAATTGGGTCTTGATTCGTTTGCTAGAGTCCTTCAAAAGGAGAAACATTTTGGAGAAACCTCAAAAGCGACCGAGACTCAGATGCAAACACAGACCCAGATCTTTGGAAATGTAGAAACCTGAGGAGACACCAGAAGCTGAGAGAGGGAACAGAAGGTAGACAGGAAACAGAGCCAATAGAGATGTAGACAAATGGAGATCTTGGAGTGCTGACAGACAGAGGAGATGCCTGGACATGGATGTTTGGAAATGCAGTCAGGAGATGTCACCACGTGCCTGCCCATGAGGTACTAAGCAAGCTACAATCCAGAGTTGTGCCCCGTAGGGGCTCAACTCCTGGACTTTGTACCTCCAAAAAAGAAAATAATAATAATAATAATAATAATAAAATAACATAAAAACACAATAAAAATTTAAAAAGCAAAACAACAGCAGCAACAAAAAAACACACCTCAAAAGTGTTTATAGAGGAAACCACTGGTATCAGAAGCTAGAAGCAACAGAACCTGGATTAAGGACCAGCAGATGCCAGCTACATGCCTTCCCATGTGACAGACATCAGTCTTTCCTGAATTCAGGTATCGCTTTCTGGATGCCTCAGTTTGGACATTTTCATGGCTTTAGAGAGTAAACTTGTAACAGTTCCTGCATAAGAGCCAACTCATTTTCTGGTATATTGCATTTCTGGAAGTATTAACAATCTAAAACACTTCTAAATTCAGATCTCATATATAATCCTTAGGTTTGAGAGAATGAACAGACGTACTCCAGGATCAGATGCTCTATTTCTTCAGTTATTTCTAAATTTTAGACATCTGTGCTTTGTACCATTGAATATCTCCATTTTTAGTTTGCTGCTGAAGAGCTACCAATAGACACACTATTTTAACTGAAACTGCACTCAGTTGGTCTCTTCAAAAGTATATCTCCTTATTTTCAATGGCTTGTTGCCACTGCCCTCCAGAAAAACTGACACCAAGTTGAATTCATAGAGAAAAAAGCAATTATTGATATTAGTTAGTTAATAATGTTGATTACAAAAAATATTACCTTTAAAAAGCATTTGCTTGAGAAATGTTCAGTGCATTTATTCATTTATTTACAGCTTATGGGCTGCTGTATTTAATACACTGTGGTGGAGAAAAATGAAAAATTATGTGAAATAATTATGTTAAAAAGCTCTTCCCTTTACTTTAGGAAAATGATTTGTAGAGCTCTTTAGCTAGTGGCAATGCAGATGACTCTTCAGGTCATTCCTATTTAAGGGAGTTTATATTTAGTGCATTTTCAGGTAATCCACCAATGATGGGGGCAACCCAGAGACACAAGGGCATGCCATGTGCAGGGAAGTGTGGCTGATGTGTATGGCTTTAACAGGTATAGATTTCTGTGTCTGTTAAGGGGAGATGCCTTTGTACTGCTTTACAAGATAAAGTATTTAGAACATGTTCAGGAATCGAACATAAGCAAGGGGAAATAAAATTAAAAGTCATAGTTTAAAATAGAATTATTTTTATCAAGATACAAACAAGTTAATTTCTATCTGGTAAATTGAGCATCCATGATTTGGGATTGAATTTATTTAATGATTGTTTTTTCGTTTTTCATTTCTTAGGATTGAAAACTAACTCCGGGTTCGTAATAATTTTAAGTCAATGGATTAAAAGATTTGTAGTCCTTAAATGACAATGTCAAGAACATAAGCAGCCAATTAATGATAGCTGTTATTATTAATATCATTCAACACGTGGAACAAACATTCATGGAAGCATCTCATGTTGAACAATGGGAGAATTAATAATAATGATTTTTTAAAAAATCTTCCATATTTTAACATGACTAGAACAATCTTATCACCTTTGCACATTGCCCTTTGACCTGTAAACTTGTATTATCATTTGCCATATTTATAGTGTACACATCTGCCTTCTCAAATAACAGAGTAAACTCCTTGAATGCAAAAAGATATGCTGTATTCCTATTTCTGAACTCAACGTCTTTTCTAGAATCCTACACATAAATTAGGCTCAACATACCGAGCATTAATACCAATAACTGGTTGGATAAAGGTCCTCCAAGTAAAGAGAAATTTGGAAGGGGGTAGGCTCTGAAGTATTTGCTGTTATTTAGAAATAAATATGGAAGCAAAATTATATTTTATCAGTGCTTTAGAGGCAACATAAATCCAAGACTGCCGTCACTCCTTTATTTCCTTCTATTAGAGAAGTTCTGCAATATCCTTCCCTTTGAAATCTCTTTTATACCAGTCTCTTTCATTATCCTTTATTAACATTTATGATCAGTATTCTTATATAAATAACAGAACCCATAATTGGGTGAGTCACATCTCCATGGAAACAATAGAGTCAAAAAGATCCCACCCAATAATATTGAAGGAGGATTAAAGAACATAGCTTTTCTGAGGTACACCACAGTTTCAAACCAACATATGGCATTAGAGTTGTCTCGCTTTTATGTGGTGGTTTATGACTGCAGGCATGAGTGTTCTCTCAAGTAAAGCAGATCTTCCGTCATCTTTTACGTTTGAGCTTCGAAAGTCATACAGTGTCGTTTCTGTGGCATTCTAGTCATTACTAAAGCCATTTAAGGTTCAAAGGAAGAGGATTTAGACACCACTTCTCAAGGGAAGGAGTTGTCAAAGAATTTGCAGGTATGTTTTAAAACTACTGCAGACAAAATACATATCAGCAAATGGCCATAATAACTTAGCTGGCATTGTCCATGTTATAATTTGAGTAAGATGCCAAACATGGTATTGCTGTATGGACATGCAGATTAGTGTAAACTCGCAATCAATCATCACTGATTAGATTCTTACTGATAGGGATGTTGTAGGTCAGAAAATAGTTCAGAGAATAGGATAAGAAGCTCTGAATGTGGACAAATGATAGGACCTATCTATGAACAAAGATTTGAGGGATATAGAGAGTTTTGACATGAAATAAAGTTTCACAGGAGTTTGAATAGGGTAAGTAAACTCAGGTCACTGAGTCCTAAAACAACTCACAGTAGGGTAGGTCAACTTCCTTCCAAGTATAATAGTGCCCCTAGAACATGATTATATTTTAGTCACAAGAAGCAATTTAGTTACCTTTGTGCAATTAATGTTAAATTGAATTAGTTCTGTGTTATGTACTCAATTTGCATATCATTTTAGATTTTATAAATATGTAAGAATTTACCAAAGCTTATCAGATCTATGTTTGTATATTTTAAGTTTTTATCAGTAAAAGAATAATCTGCATTAAAAATATTTGAGGGATAAAGAATATTTAACCTGAATACAAAAGAATTAGGCCGTTGTAATAAATATGTTTGCCTTCTTATCACTAAGAAAAGAATGTCAGCTACCTTCAATATACAGTAGAAAAAAGTTTTCAGGTTTTAGAAGCCTTGTTAGATTAGTTAGTACATGTTTCTTAACTTTCAGCAAATGTTCATTTAAACCATGCCAACAGGATAAAACATTTTAAAAAGATCTCCACTGAAAGTGTCATATATACTCTTCAGTTACTGAAAGTGTCAAACATAATCTTCAGTTATGTAAATGGAAATCATCATTTTGCACTAATATTTAAAATTCATAATAGAAAAAAGGTGGTCAGGAATTGCAGGTTAGGCCATTGTAAGTTCTCTAGCGTAAATGGGGTCCTTCTTGAGATTCAACTTCAATAATATTTCAAGAACGTTAGGTAAAAATCAATGAAGAACTCTTAAATCTAGTTTCTGTATATTCCATGTACCAGGACTGATGGATTTGCTTTAATGTAAAACACAAAGTCATTTAAAAAAATTCATCTCTTCAAGCTTGCTGGGGTAGTGAAATTAATCTAAAAATTTTATGGAAACATTGTGAATCACTATAGTGCTAGAATTTATGCTAGATATATACCTGAGCAAAGTCAGATTGTCATATGAATCCTCAAAAAAGAGCCCTATAACCTTGGCCAGACGTATAAAGAAAACAAATATTGTTACAACACTGATCTAATTCAGTGCTTCTCAAATTCAGTTGGGCGAGTCTTCAAATGACAGCAAAACAACAGTTTTATGAAGGTCAATCTCCTTAACTGAAAAGGTTCCAAAATGAATCTTTTTACAAATATATAATAATTTTTAACGTGTGATAAAGTAGGATTATTTAGTTTCTCAGAATCAAATGGATGGGTATGGTTGCCTATATTAATGAGTCTTCTAATGTTAAAACAGATTGATAATACATTCTAAAAGACTATATTAATAGTACAATTATAAAAGTGTGCTTTCATCAGATGTAACAAATGTTCCATACCAATTCAAGGTGTTAATAATAGTATGGTGTATGGGAATTCTGTATATTATGCATGATTGTTCTGTAAACTCACAACTTCTTTAATGAAAATTTTTTTTAAAGTACACAGTTCCTATTAGTAACCGTTCTGCTATTATGACAATAGCCACAAGAGGGCAGTAAACACGCCTGTAATAGGAACTAAAAATTATGGTCTCCGGTTTTAAGGATTTTTCTATTGTGTAGTTTGGCATGTTTTGTATTCAAAATTGATTTTAAGTATGTTATATTACTCAGTAATTTTAAATGCAAATCTTAATATTCTTAAAGGCAAAGGTTATCATCAAAAGCTTATGGTGACATTGACAATAAAAATAAGACCTAATATTTATTGAGGACTCTATGTACTGGGTACTGGGCGAAACACTTTCGAAACAGTGTAGGTTTTTTAAAAAAGCCTCATATCAAATTTATGCGATAGAATAATTATTGTACCCATATCATAGTGGAGAAAATTGAGACTTAGTGAAGCTCATAAAAACCAAAGTATCTTTAGATCAATTATTACTATTATTATTATTACTATAGGAGGAAGGAGGTAAAAATTGAGACTTATTGAAGCTAATAAAACCCAAAATATCTTTGGACCAATTATTATTGCTGTTATTATTGCTCTTTGGAGGCGGGATGTGAGAGTAGGCATAATATCAGGGTTATTAGATGCTTAGCAACTGTCTGCTTGACAAGGTTATGAGAAAATCCCTTTTGAGTTGGTGCAGAAAGTAAAATTTGGAAAAATGAACTTCTTTATGTTGTAAATGGAGGATGTGCCAAGAAAAAAATATATTTTAGTGGCGCAATGATTTCAGGTTTTTTTTTGTGATAATACTTTTTAAAAGTTATGATGATCTGAATAGTCTAATCATAATCAGTTACTGAGCTGTTTATTCAGCTAAATTTTTCAGAAAGGACAACAATGGGGCTGAGCCTCGTTTCCACTGATATTAAATTCCACTTCCCTCTTACCTTCTAACCACCCACCGAGGTGCATGCCTCCCAAAGTCTAACCAAGAAAACACAAATTGCATTGATGAGATGAAAAATAATAGAATGAAAGAGAAGGAACATGATTTACATAAAGAATGTCGAGCTGGAGCTGTCATAGTCTCAATCTCAGCTAAGTTCTCCTGGAAAGAGATGCTGCATTATAAAGGGAGGGGCAGGAGCCCCACGCGGAACTTACAAAGGAGGTTTCCACGTTCGTTTTGCAACCATAGCTGATCAGGACTTACAGCCTTCAAAACAGTTAGGAGGACAGAGTGGCGATTTGATGGAACCTTTGGAGTGCTCTGACAGTGTGCTGAGGGTTGGATCCTTGCCCTCAGGCCTTGGGAAAGGGCTGTAATGAGGCCACTAAGAAAGCTTGAGATGTGTCTCCTGGGGCTTTTGGGACACAGTAAACTGATGTCTGACTCATTCTTCAGAAATCTGAAGGGTGAGAAAAAATGATCAATTGGGTGTTTGGATGGCAGAGGGGAAGAGTCTCCTGTTCAGCCGATCATATCAGAGCAAATCAATCAGATACGCTGAGCTTCCCCATGTACTTGATGAGAGCCATTTATGTGAAATCCGTGGAGAGGTTTTGGATTATCTTCACTATAGGAGGGCAGCCTTCAAAAGTAAAATGACCTCAGCAGAAAGCAACTAAAGCTACCACCAGATGCCTGAAGAAGTTTAGACTTGGCCGGCTGGAATAAAGATGCAAAGGCATGGACCAAGAAAATTTCCAATGAGTGCTCTGAATGAGCCCAGAGAGCATCTGTGTGGAACACTTCATCATCGTCCAACCTAGAAATGTCCACCATTCTTCCTTCTTCTCTCTGTCCACCCCCCACCCCACCTCCCTGACCGGTCAAGAGCCATTGTAAGTAAAAGTTCAAAAAGAAGTTGAGGTGGGGGGAGAAAGAAGTTATATGCCTTCCTTTCCCACTTGATGAACAAGCTACATATTTAAATGGAGTTTCAATTTATTAATTATTAAACTGAATCAAACATTCTAATGATAGAACTCTGTGTTTTGTGACTGAAGTGACAGGAAGAGCTTTTATGACCTAAGAGTGTCTGGAAGAGCCATGGACCTGCCCTGGTTTTCATTCATGGGTGTGAGAAGCCTGGGGAAAGCACCTGAATTCATTTTCTGAATTTGACATCTCGTAAGTGTCCCTTATTCAAGGTAACAGTTATTGTAACTCATAAGTTTTGGGCAAAGCTAATCAACAGGAATTCATATCTTCAAGTTCGAATTTTCAGACCCAGAAATTAGTTTATTTAACAAAATTATGATGAAATAGAATAGTCTTTATTCAGTTAGAATAATTCAAGCACATTTGAGATAATTTTTATTATCTGGAAGTTCTTTTGTCCTAGGAAAATTCCCTGAGTAGGGACTATTTCTATGGTTACATTTAGTAAACTGCATACAGCATATTGAGCTCCAGAGATGAATTGTTCATTTTAGGTTCATTTAAAGGTGTCAGGCAGTACAGTAATTTAGCACTTCTTTCTTATGACCGCCAATTGTGACTTGGCATCGTTCATCAGGCTGAATGACACAGGATTCTGGAAATTGCAATTTAGTTTCTGCGTGTCTCATGAGCATGAATAACAACTTTTCAAGAGAGCTGTTATCGCAGAGGGTGTAGACAATAGACAATCTAATTCGAGTTGCTTCAAAAAATACCTTATTGCAAATATTTCCGATTTTTTTCCTACTTGTTCATTCAGTTACTGATACTATTAGCCATAGCACGTCATAGCTGCCGTCTGTTCTTATTCAATTTCTAATTGATGATGTTGAATATTAATAGGGAAGTGATTTCCACTGTAGGATCAACAGTCAATTTTGGAGCTATAGAAGATTTGAAAGGCAGGTGACAAGATTAAGAATAATAACTTCTCTGGAGAGAAATTTGCGTGTAATAACTACAAAAAATCAAAACAGTGGTCCTAATATGCGTGCCCTTTAAAAAAAATCTACAATTTATTGAGCCATTGCTCTATGTCAGGTGCATTTACAGGTGAGTAGAATATGGCTTGGAGGGGGTTAAAGAAATTAGACAAAGCCGTATGTGGAGTGAGTGGCAGATTCAATTGTCTTCTGGCAAAGTTTATGGGCCAGGACAGTAGCACATTGCATCTGTTGGAGTGCTTTCCAGTTAGAATCTCAACCTCTATTTGGATGGCTGGATAGAAGTTAAAAGATGATAATAATTTACCAGCATTTCTGAAGATTATGTCATTCTTCTCATGTTATATAAATTACCATATGGATTTGACTGCTGGAAGTCTAAATAAAAAAGGCTTAAACTGAGTTGGATTTTAATTATCTCCCACCTGACTGTCTAGGCAGCTGCTATGCAGGACTGCTTTGTTAACGCAATGGTAGAAGGAGGCAAGGCTTCTTCTATCTTTAGTGTGTTGCCTTCATCTGCATATCCAAGAGAAGTCACTACCACCAAGTCTATATTCCTGCCAGGGAGCTGAAGGAAGGAGAAATGGGAGGACATAGTCCTCCTGAAGACCTGGAAGTTATGTGGACTGCTTTTACTCATGTATTATTTGTCATGGTTTCACTGTATGGCTAAAGTAGGAAGTTGGAGAAGGCTGGAGAATGTAATCTATATTCCAGCAACTGCATGCCCAGCTAAAGATCTTTTACTAAACCTAAATACCTAGTATTCTCAGAGGCAAGGTAGCAAGGGGCAGTTTTTTTGCCAGAGTGCATCCTTTAGACCATTCAGATACCTGGGCATACCCTTCTTCCCATGTATAGAACATGATTCTGCATTCCTCATTCAAGAGAGACTTGAATGTAGATATAGGGAGTAGATATAGGGACCATATCTAATGTAGATATAGGGACCATATCTAATGAAAAGTCTTGGGTTCTTGGAAGATATGCTTCTCCTGGTACATCCTGCTTAAATGATAGGACATATTATCTGCTTCTGACACTCCCAATATATAATGGTGGTTGTTATGGATCCAATCATGTGCTCCAGTCATGCCCATCATAAAGACATGTTTGAGTCCTCATCATTGCTCCTGAGATATGAACTTATTAGTAAATAGAACATTTGGACATGTTATTAGTTACGGTGAAGCCAAACTAAATCACGGTGAGCCTCAATCCTTATAAACAGAGGGAATTTGGACACCATAAAGAGGAGACAGGAGGAGAGAGATTTCCACATGACAGAGGTAGAGATTGAGTTATGGATTGCCTACAGGTCACCACCAGAATGCTGCAGACTTCAGAAAAAGTATGATCTTATCAACACCTGATTTTAAACTTCTAGCCTCCAAAACTGTGAGTCAAGAAGTTCCTGTTGTTTAAGCGAGCTCATCTGTAGTGAGTGTTATAGCAACCCTGTAAAACTCAGACAGTAGTGGAACAGGAGAACCACACTGCAAACTATTATTTGGAAAAGGCAAGAATGGAAAACACCACAAGTCAATGATCCCTATAAAATATCATATACAATAGGCAAGCAGTGTAAGGAGTTTGAACTGGTGGTTGAGTTAAGTGTCTTGATTGGGCCATTCATTGGTTTGCTTTTTGGGAGAATGTTTCTTTTCTATTGATCTCTGTGATCCCTTATATTGACTTCTTGGAATTGTTCTTTGACCATTAATTGCCACAAGTTATATCTGAAGAAAGCATTAAAGTTATGTCCTTAGGGAGAACCCAGCTTTTATCAGTTTTCTTCTTGCTTATGTATATTTGGAGTTTTCCAAACTAAATAGGAATTTTTAGGACTGACTTGTAGTTTCTTTGGCAACAAAATTCACTAAAAATTCCTGAGACGTTTGCTGCTGATTAATTTCTAATTAATTCTATCTGTTAATAATCATATTAAATATATCATTTAGGAAGATTTTTAAATCTAGAAAAAAATTACTTGCCTCTATACATTATCTATTCCTCTTTTTCTTAATATAATGGTGGTTTCCTTGAAGCCATCTGAAAATTAGGATGAGGTGGAAAACAGTGTACTTCATCCAAATTTTAGCTGTTGGACTGGCTCACACTGTCTGGCCTTTGGGGCCAAAGTCTCATCTCTTGCTAAACATCTTTTCAGAGTCATTTCTTAAAATTATATTGGTTGTTTTTTTTCCATTCTTCAAGTCCCAAGATACCATATCCTTAGCGTCTTTAGATTTTAGATGGCAGCCTGTGAAAATATGCCTGAAAAAAGAGCCGAATTCCTTTCAATTTCAGTATGTAGCCTTGCAAGCATTGTTCTTAGTTGTTCTTACTGAAACTGAAAGGACCAAATAAAAACCAATATATAGCAATTTTGTGATTTCCCCCATTCTGCATCCCCTCCCCCTTGTAATTTCCCCTAGAGTTATAAGCTCAGAGGTACATGGTCTGCTTTCCAAAGATGGTAGATAATTTTCCCAAGTGCTTTCTCATGGCATAACAGGGGAGACTAGCTTTCCTGCCTGCAGGCTCAGTATTCTTGTCATTAACTTCTGATTGTTACTTATTTTAGGTCTTGTTATAGCCGAATTTTCTATTTGCTATGGTCATAAGGCACTATAGCAGAGATCTAAACTTATACAGGCTTAAACAAGAAAAAACGTGTTTTTCTCTCTTTCATACATGGCCTTGTGATAGCCAGGCCAGGGGTAGTATGAAGATTACTTTGTGCCAGTATCCAGGTTCATTCTATACAGTTACCGAAGCATCTTTAAGGATTTGCCCTTTATCACATAATCCACCTTGTGTGCATTCAGCCAGGGAGATGGTGCAAGGAGAAAAGGGAACGTGCATTGAATTTTTAGGTCATGACACAAAAGCTGCACAAATCACTTATGCTCACATCCTATTAGTTATTAATTTTAAATGGTAATATTTAAGATTAAATGCTGATAATTTATTTTTTTTTCTTATTCCTAAATTTTTACTTCATTTTCACGGTCCTTCTAAAGACCTTTCTGCTCTAGGAACAAAAAGAATAAACATTTCTACACCTAAATATTTCTCTTTGCCTTACTGGGCAAATAAAAAAAAAGATGAAGAAACAACACAACAAAACAAACAAAAAAAACTAACAAAGTACCTATCATAGAGTTGCCTCTAATTCATACTTGTTTAACAGAATAATACCTCAGATACAGAAATGAGTCATTTCAACTTAGATCTGAAATAATATCAATAAGTAAGTGTTTTTCTTTCTTGCTGCAGAAATTTGTTCACTCGAGGTATATCCTTCTTGGGTGGAAATATCACTAACCTAAACACCTTCTTTATCCTTGGCTAATTAGATTATATAATGTTAAAAATAAAATAATTGTGCAATTGTGACATAGGTCTTGCAATTTCACTATTTGCTCATTTTTAATGGCCAGTGCTTTGTTTTGTGATTAAATGTACTTAAGTTATCTTCCGATTACTTTTAATAGAGTACTAATTTTACTCAAAAGTCTAAATTTAATTTTCCAAATTTTTGTGAGAACTAAAAATTGAAATTAGGTGTCAGTGGTCTGAGTGAATATAGACCTCGTGTTTCTCTTTCAACAAATCCCAATGATGAAGCATATACAAATCCAACTTATTTTTATTATCATGAAAATTTTTGGAAACATACAAACTATCCCACAAAATTCCACAGGGGATTTGGCTCCTCAACCTCATCATAATATTTCTCACAAAAGGGAACAGATACTCATAAAACATTCTGGAATGTGATTGATGTATTTTTATATTACAAGTTAGAATTTGGATTAGAAGACAAATTGTCAATTTACTTTCCCCGGACCACAAATACCTAAGGAGATACATTTTTCTTGGCTAATACAGTATTTTAAAAATAAAATGAAATTGATTGCCAAGGCTTTAAAAATTAAACATTTTACATAAAAATTCATATTTTCAGCCTTTCTCAAAAATAAAAGTTAATATTCAGCCACGAGGTACCTATTGTTGCACGAGTTGGGTAGTTGCTATTTCTTTAGACCGGGCATGCTCTCTTACTCTGCCAGGGCAGCTCTGGCAAATACCACACAATGGGTTGGTTTAAACAAGCATTTATTATCTCATGATTTTGAAGACTGAAAGTCCAAAATCAAGACTCCTGACTCCTGGGCTGTCTCATTTAAACAATATTTTGTGGATCACTTCTCATTAGTGTGTACACACTGTGGATGTGTTGGATTTAGATGGGACTTACTTTCAATTTTAATGCATCTCAGTGAAAGAAGGCAGCATTTTTTACTCTCCATATATTGATGTAGGGAATGAAGAATGTGAAAACAGTTAAATCATTCAACTCATCTAACTTTAACTTTCAAAGTTATCTAGATGTTTCTTGAGGTTTAGACTTAATTTCTTTGAGCACCCAGCCTTCTCACTTTCCAAGTGATTTCTGTCAGAGGTAGCAGCGTTCTGGTAATTGCCATCTGCCATCATATGATGATGTCCTTAGGTTCCTCCAATGGTTTTCTCTGATTTTCGGCTTCTCTTTATACGACCTCCAGTAATAGAGATTACCATCCACCCTGATTCAATAAGGCCACACCTTAACTAACAATAACATCTTCAAAATCCTATTCACAAATGGGTTCACACACACAGGAATGCAAATTAAGGTATGAACATGTCCTTGTGGGGTGCATGATTCAATCCCCAATACTGTGTCTGGCTTAGTTCACTTAATATGGGTCCCTTATTGTTTTGAGGTATTCTGCATCTGGCCTAGATATTGGATTGATGGAATTTTAGTAGAGGTGAAAGAAAGAGGAGAAAGTAGAGGCTAAGCAGTAGTAGTAGCTGAGCCAGAAATTTACTGAGATTCTCAGTAATCATCTTGCTGCCCATTGTTTTCTGAAGCTCTCTCAAGAGCCTCCTTTTCTCATTGCCCTTTCACCCAAAATGGCTCTTTAGGGGGTACCTCTCCTTTTCACTGCAGCCCAAGTCACTCTAGGGCTCGTTGCCCTCTTTCTCACTGAAGATGGACAAATGTGACCCTTTTCTTTTAGCAGAAGAGATAGTTTTGGCACAGAGACAAGATTAGATGTACATAATTGTAATGAGTCCCACAGTGAATTATGAGGAAATCTGGACTTATGGCAAGTAGTAAAATCCTCAGGAAGCTATTAAGCCTAACATTTCCAATTCAGGTCGAAATGTTAATTTCACTTACCAAATACAAGTACAAAAATGGTGCTCATTATAGTTAAGAAATGTAGACATATAGCATTTATGTTATAGGCATTTGGGATAAATGGAAGTCTCACTGAAGTGTGGCTTAGACATCTTTAACATAGAAAGTGCTCCCTCATTACTGCCTTACAGCTCTAGGATATAGTCACCTATAGACAATAGTATTCACCGACTCTTGAATGTAAGTACATAATCCATCTTCAAAGTAAGTACGTAGTCAATCCACCTGCTTGGATTGCAAAAAATAAACTATGCTTTTTGAATCTGATTACCACTCAGTACAGGACAAAACTGGTGGACTTGATTATTTCTAATTTTCTTAAGTTGAAAATATCTGTTGTTTTAAATAAAAATGCTGTATTTTACAGGTGAAAAATGATGGGGAAAAAGCTTAAAAATGAGACATGGCTGATGAAAATAGGAATACTTAGATTGGGAAGAGCAGACAAAAACATGAAATCTGTCAAAAATGTAACAAGGAAATTGCGGGACATGCAATGGAATTAGAGATCCATTTTTAGTCCATGTCTAAAAGATTCAGAATTGATGCATTGATGCTGCTCCCTCCAGGCAGTCATCCAGAGCCGAGATTGGTTAGTATAATGCTTTGTTCTGGGACACTGGAAAACCTCCCACATATGCAGATTCTGCTCATCATGGCTATGTCTTGCTTGTATGCTATTTTTGTCACTAGCCTTCTCACTTCATATTTATTTACCCAGGCTGAGTTACATTAGTAAAGAAAATGACTTCCCTGGACTTGAATTCTGTCAAAATTATTCTGCATTCAGTTATGCTCTCCTAACTTATCCCCTCTCTTCAGGTTTTGTTTTTAAATAATCTGTAAGCTTCATTGTTTTTATGGCTTGCTTCAACCTCAGTTTGGAAATAAAAGGTGATCTGAAGGCATCTTTATGTTGACCTCCAAGGCACTTTGCTGATCTCTGCTCTTTATCCTGAGATGCTCCCTTTCTCTAAGTTGTTTCTCTCTGGACTCACTCTTTTGTGTAGCAAACAGTGCTTGCTGAACTTGGAATTAATCTTTCGTAGGTGGTGTATTTTTAAAAATTTGCTGAAATTCAGGTGCTGTAATTTATGATGGTGGTTTACTCCAGTCATTTCTGAGACATTATTCTTTCATACAAATGCCAGCCTGTTGAAAACTGGTCTGTTTGAACAAAATTATTTTCCTCTTAAGCATCTTTTACTTCAACAGGATGACTCCATTTGGGTTCATATTATTACAAAGCATTTGACCCCTCTATCACTCATTATTTTTTCCTGGAGCCATAAAAAGTACTCTGCTATCTTTTCTTTGGGTTCCAACATCCCATAGTTAGAATAAGAAGCCTTGGACTCTAGCTTTTATTCTGTGTTTATAGATCGTTCAACATCTGGTAAGCCCTTTACCGTCCCTTGAGTTCAATTTCCTTATCAGAGAAATGGGGACAATATTACTTGGCCATCCTAATTTACAAGGTTTTGACAAGGAAAATACCAGGTATGTGAGAAAGGAATTTGAAAGTTGGGATGCCATACATAAATGGAGTAATAGTATCCTGTTACAAGTTAGCAAAATAACTGACATAAGAGAGATTTTGAAATGAGTCACTTACATAGTCAAATTAATATTGCTTTTCATAAATCATAGAGCCAGAGGCAATTTTATAATATGCCTTCATATATGAGGCCCAGTGAGGCTCTGTCTGCTAATTAGTGGCTAATATAGAGTAGAATTTAAGACTCCTAACTCCTGGCCTGTCTCATTTAAACAATGTTTTGTGGACTACTTCTTCTCATTATATGTATACTCTGTGGATGTGTTTAATTTAGATGAAAATTACTGCCAATTTTAATGCATGTCAGTAAAAGAAGGCAGCATTTTTTGCTCCCCTACATTGATTCTAGGAATGAAGAGTATGGAGAAAGTTAAATCATTCTACTCCCCTAACTTTCAAAGTAATCTAGTTGCTTCTTGAAATTTAGATTTAATTTTGCTGAGCATCCAAACTTCTCCTTTTCCAAATTTCATCATGCCTTCAAGTCCAAAGCCCCCTGCCCCCCAAATACTTGCTAATTCTTAAGGTTGAGGTGCAGCTAATTTTTCCTGGCCTCTCCGCCTCTTGGAATCTGGCTTCTCCATGGGGAGCATTGATTCTATGCTACCTCAATCCCAAGGTGGAATTCATTTATAAAAATATAAATCATTGGCACCAAGCATTTATCCAGGTTAGTGATACTGATCAAAAGCAGTGGCTTCCTTGCCTGATATGCTCAAATGACCAATTCCTGAGACACTGGTATTTCAAAGGGAGAAAGTTTATTGCTAAGCATGAAACAAAAGATCAGATGGCCTATTGACCTAAAAATCTGTCTCCTAAACTGCAGTAACTCTTACAGGCTTATAGTATCAAAAGATGGGCAGGTTATAGAATAATGAGGACAAGGGTTTGAGATGACAAGGTTAGAGGTGTTTATTGAGCATGCATAGATTGATTACATGCTTCATCACAGAACATATGTAAGAAATAGTGGATTTAATATGATGATGGGTGTGATTTTTAGTATTATAAAGAGATATAGGTCACATTTATAGGTTAATGTTTAAGCTACTGCACATGTCAGAGGCTAATTTTGGTTAGATCCAGTTCCATCTTGCAACATAGTTTATGAATTGGGATGGGTTCATTCTAGGCTGACTTCATTTCCTTCACTGATAAATTAATTTATAAATTAGGGGCTGTCTTTTGTGATCATATGTTGAAAACAGCATCAGGAGGTACAGATGGGGGCCAGTCATAAGTTTGTTACAGTCACAAGATAAAGGCTGTATAGTTATATAATCAGTATGCAACATCAGTGCAGCTGAGTTATAGTTGAATAATTTCAGGTGTTTCCCTCTGGTGATTATAAAATACTAGAGAGTAAAAAAGAAATATCTATATAATGATTGAGTAATCATAATTGCTGTTAAATCTTAACTTCTTGGTTACATTAGGAGACTTTATGAGGAACTGTTTTTGGAGGTGTGGGCTCCTTAGAGTAAGGTGTCAGTAACAAAGTCCATGGGCTCTGCAATTTTACCTCTCTCACTTTCCCCTACATTCCCTTTCTTCATGCCTCCATCTCAAATTATCCCAATTGCAGGATGTTGAAAATAGATGGTCATTCATATTTTAAAATGTCAACTTCTGTGTGAGGCTAAAAGGAGAAATGTTTATTTGGTATTAAATTTATATTTTGACTAGTGCATTTCCTAATTTAACTTGTATGGTCAGTTTAGTTGAACACCATAAGTACATGGAACCTTGAATAGGGCATGATATTTTGTTGGTTTGTCCAGGTTGTTGGTTTGTCCCGGTTAGTGTGATGCTCTGACTAATCCAGGAATGATTTGAACAGTGAATAAAGAAGTATTTGCAAAGTCCCCTTGAGAGAATGGGGAGAAAGGGGGAAAACTCAACTTCCCCGTTTAGAGAACTCTGATATTCTCACAAGCAGTGGGGACAACCAAATTAATAAGCTGAGCCCTCGATATTGGGGTTTGCCACTATGAAACTTATCCTTGCAAAGGATAGGCTAAGTCTACTTAAAATTAGGCCTAAGAGTCACCCCCAGAGAACCTCTTTTGTTGCTCAGATGTGACCTCTCTCTCCACTAAGCTGACATGGCAAGCAAACTCACTGACCACCCCCTCTACATGGGACATGACTCCTAGGGGTGTAAACCTCCCTGACAGCATAGGACAGAAATCTTAGAATGATCTGGGACTTGGCATCAAAGGATTGAGAAAAACTTCAAGCACAGTTGAGAAGTTATTCTGGAGGTTATTCTTATGCATTATATAGATATTTCCTTTTTAGTTTATGGTGTATTCGAGTGGCTAGAGGGAAGTACCTGAAACTGTAGAGCTGTATCCCAGTAGCCATGTTTCTTGAAGATGATTGTATAATGATATAGCTTTTACAGTATGATTGTGTGATTGTGAAAACCTTGCTTCTGATGCTCCTTTTGTCTATGGTATGGACAGATGAGTAAAAAATATGGATAAAAATAAACAAATAATAGAAGGAACAAAGGTTAAAATAAATTGAGTAGATTGAAATAATAGTGGTCAATGAGAGGGAGGGCTAAGGGGTATGGTATGTATGAATTTTTTCTTTTTTCTTTTGTATTTCTTTTGCTGGAGAGATACAAATGCTCTCCATTTGTATACAAATGATCATGGTAATGAATGCACAACTATGTGATGATATTGTGAGCCACTGATTGTATACCATGTATAGAATATTTGTATGTCAAGAATGTTTGCCTGTTTGTTTGCTAAGGTTTACAATAAAAAATATTAAACAAAACAAAACAGAAGGGAACCATTTTCGGAAAAGCTCAGAGCCAACACAGACAGAGACATTTGGAGATGCAGAAAGAAAATTCCCCAAGGGAAGCCATTTGAAACCAGAAGCCAAAGGACCAACAGACACCAACCATGTGCTTTCCCAGCTGACAGAGGTGTGTTCCGGATGCCATCAGCTTTTCTTGAATTAAGGTATCATTCTCTGGATGCCTTAGTTTGGACATTTAGAACTGTAAACTTGTAACTTAATAAATCCCATTTATAAAAGCCAAAACAAAAACAAAAACAAAAATGCAGCATCATACTGGCATAAAGAGGGATATACTGACCAATGGAATTGAATTGAGTCTTCAGAAATGGATCCTCTCATATATGGACAGCTGATCTGTGTTAAGGCAGGCAAGTCAACTCAACTGGGACAGAACAGTCTCTGCAATAAATGGTGCTTGGAGAAGTGATAAAAGATAAAGGACCCCTTTCATAACTTTTACAAAAATTAAGTCAAAATGGATCAAAGACCTAAATATTACAGCAAAAACCATAAAACTCCTAGAAAAAACTGTAGGGCAATACCTTCAAGATCTTATGATGGGGAGTGATTTCCTACACCTTACACCTGAAGCACAAGCAATGAAAGAAGAAATATATAAAGGGGCCTCCTCAAAACTGAACACTTTTGTGCATCAAAGGACTTTGTCAGAAAAGTAAAAAGGCAGCTATGCAATGGGAGACAATATTTGGGAATGGTTTAATATCTAAAATATATAAAGAGATCCTACAACTCAACAAAAAAAGGTAAACAATGCAAGCAGAAAATGGGCAAAAGACATGGACAGAAACTTTTCCAAACTTTTCTTCTTTAGAATATTGATATGCTCAATTTTTTCATTAAGCATATGAAAAGATGCCTAACTTCACTGGGTATTAGAGAAATGCAAATCAAAACCACAATGAGTTATCATCTCATATCTACTAAAATGGCCATTATAAAAAAAAAAACAACAGAAAACTACAAGTCCTTTGGATGATGTGGAAAAAGAGGCATATTTGCTATTGGTGGGAACGTCGAATGGTAAAACAAATGCCCTGGAAGGCAGTTTGAAGATTCCTCAGGAAGGTAAGTACACAATTGCCATATGATCCAGCAATTCCATTACTAGGTATACATTTGGAGGAACTGAAGGAAGGGACATGAACAGACATTTGCACATCAATGTTTATTGTGGCATTATTCATGATTTCCAAGAGATGGAAACTGCCCAAATGTTCATCAATGGATAAGTGGATAAACAAACTGTGGAGTAACATATGATGAACTATTACACAGCTGTAAGACATAATAAAGTCATGATGCATGCAACAACATGGATAAATTTTGAGGATATTATGTTGAGTGAAATTAGCCAAAAGCAAAAGCCAAAAAAAAAAAAGAAAAAAGAAAATTAGTGCTATGTGGTCTCACTAATATGCACTAACATTAATGAGCAAACTTTAAAAGCTAAAGTTGAGAATATAGTTTATCAGGAGATAGAAAAAGAAAAGAGATTGAGAACTTGATGCTGAGAGAGTACAGAATGGTCAACAGGATTGATCGTAAAGCTCCAGAAATGGATAGTACAATACTATCAGATGGAAACACAATATTGTACCTAAATGAATAAAGCTGAGTGTGAATATGTAGAAAGAGGAAGGCTGGGCTCTTGTATGACACCAGAAAGGAAGAAAGAAGATAAAGATGGGAACTGTTTAACTTAGTGAACCCGAGAGTGGAAAATGATGTTGATAGATGTACAAACAAATAACATATTTACATAATGGAGAATAAATGAATGACAACATTGCAAGGTATTGAAAATGGATTGGTATATTGAAAAATACAATCAATGCAAACTTGGGTCTGTAGTCAACAGTAACATAATAATATGCTTCCATTAAATATAACAAAGGCAATAAACCAAGGCTAAATATCATTAAGAGGGAGATATAAGGGACAGGTATGGGATTCTTGGCATTGCTATTGTTGTTGTTTCTCCTTTTTATTTTAATTTTTTTATTCTTCCTTATTTTCCTCTTCTTTCTTTGTGGAAGAAATGTAAATGCCCTCATATTGATAGTTTTGGTGAATACATAACTATGTGATTATACTTGGAAACTCTGTTTTCTTAAGATGGATTGCATGGTGTGTGAATAAAACTCTTCAAAAAATAAACAGGAAGACCAAGTGCTGGAGAAAATGTGGAGAGGGATATGCTCCTATGCAGTCTTGGTAGGGAAGTAGAGTGGTGCAGCCCCTTTGGAGGGCAGTGCTATGGTTCTATAGGAGACCAAGTATACAGTTGCCATATAATCCTACAACCCATTATTAGGTATATACTTGGAAGAACTGCAAGCAGGGACATGAATGAACATTTTCACACTGCTGTTTGTGGCAACAGTATTCACAATTTGCAATAGATGGAGGTGCCTGATGGTAAACTGAATTATGAACAGAAGGGCATACTCTGTGGTTCAGGGATGACATATTTGATCAAAGGCAGTCTATTGGCTCAGGGTGTCATATGAAAGAGAAATAAAACACATATTATTTAAATTCTTGCAATTTGGGATCTTTATTTAAGTAGTCTATCCCTTACCCTGAATACATAGCCAACCAGGAAGAATTTATAGATACATTTATACTGTAATCCTACCCTAGGGACTACCAAATGAACAGAAATGTGGCTCAACTTTTCCTTTCTAATTCTTTCATTCATGTATATATTCAACAGTTATTACTGAATTGCTATAATATGGAGGGTACAATATTCAGTGTGAAGGGGGATATTAAGATTAACAATGCATAATACTTCGTCTGAACACGATTATCATTTAGCAGGAAAGTTAAGGCACATGTTAGCTAAGAATTTAGAGGAAGCTATGAAACATAATAGGGTTATCAATTCTTCATGGCATAGTGAAAGGATCCCACACTGATGGCAGCGAGACCCAAAGTACCTACCTGCTAACTGTTTGATATTGAGCAAGTATCCATAATAGGTACAATGACAGCTCCTCCTTTAACAGGGCTGATGTAGTTATTAGGAATTCCATTAAGTTTTCTAGAAAAGTTAATGGCAAATAGCAGGCACTTGATCAATGTAGCTGTTAATGCTATTTCAAAGTAGTTTGTGCAAGCAATGAAATTTCAAAGACAGGATAAATTTGCAAAGGAAAGACTAATAAAAGAAAATTTTGTGTAGGTAATGGGAAGAAAAGAAACTTAAATCTGAAAGCTAAAAGGAGTTTCCCAAAGAGAGGAGGAAAGTAACTTCTGGCAGAGTTAAACAGATGTGCAGGAAGAAAAGGCAAAAGTGTATATAGGATGATATTGGATAAAGTATGGCAGAGAAGGTATAATAGAGAAGAGTTATGTGAGAAAGATGGAGATATTTCTTAACCCTTTTCTCAATGCTTGTGTATAACAGAGCTAGGGATCTATCCCAGTTAGTGGACTTGAAAATTATAATTTGGGGGCCCTTTTTCTTGGGAAAAGAATCCTACATTACAAATAAAAATGTAGACATTAGGAAGTAAACGGTAAGAAATAGTCTGTAATTCATTCTGTTCCTTTACCAGGGAAAGCAGGTGCTCTCAAGATAGGAAGAGAATGAACTTGTCAAATTCTGTTGTAAATTTGCTAATAACAGAGCTCCTGAAAAATAAGCCAATGATGTTTCCTAGCAGGAGAGTTTTTATCTTTGGAGTGGTTTTAGCAGGATGAACTTCGTTCTTTAGGATTTATGGTCAACAAGCATAGAACCTTTATAAGACGTGATCCAGGGGAAAAAAGTCACATTAATTTTTAACTATCTGAGTATAAAATGGAGATGTTTTAATGGCCAAAATGACCCTCTCTGTGTCTGGAATATGACTGCACACATTGGACACCTCTTATCTTAATATAGGCTCAGAACACATCTGGGGGGCATTGTATTGGGGGTCCTGGACCTTTTCCTACTTTGCCTAGGCCTTGTGATTATTTGAATCCTTTAAATTATTAGTAAAGCCTGACACTAGATATGGTCTTTCATCTGTGTGAGCCCAATTTGATGACATGATTCGTCATATTACTTCAGGTTAGTGCATGGTGCAAGGTTGTATTTCAGCTGCACAAGTCATAACAGATAAGACATTTTTCTCCTCCTTCACATTCTTCCTATTATTTTTGTTATTATTATTATTATCTTTGCAATAAACATAAGATACAGAAAACATGATGAGGATTTGATGCCAGGTGGTTTCCTACCCAACCAAACTTTGTATGAAATAGTAAAGGTCTAATGTATATCAATAAGGCAGTTCTTATCAAAGGAATTTGTAGAAAGCAAACCTAGACGTAGGAAAATGTCTCAGTGGATCCATAAGGAGTGGTAGGAGAACAGACAAATTAATTAAAAATTATATTCTGTGGTTATTGTTAGTAGTCTTGAGACAAGCAAAATACTGAAAATCCTGGAGATTAACTATTGAAATGGTCTCTTAGAAATAGCAATCAGTGTTGCTTACAGTAGGTACTATATATCACTGAATAAAAGTGATTATTTGAGTTGAACACTGATCTCAAAAAGGTTGTGAACTTTTATGAGCAAAGGCATTTGGTTGGCATGACACCAACATGCTGCTGTGAGTGAAGGTAAGGCAGCTGTCCAAGACTCCCTTTTACCTTTTAAAGTGCCATTGTAAGCTATAAAATCTGGAAAAGATTGTGAGGTCAAGATCCGCTTGTTCAGTTTCTGGCAAGGGATCTTAGACCACAGGCAATGATTCAGTTAAGTGGCCTGAGGCTGGTAAGCAAAACTTTCTTGGGAATTTTTGGTATGGGTGCCCAGTAGAGGATTGGAATCATGAGTTAGAATATCACAGAGGTGAATCTGGGCGGATTTACACGTGCTGGTAGAGGGAGCCAGGGTGGGGCTAGAGTTAAAATTTGGAAACTGTATTTGTGTAATGATGGACATCTTGCCTTTTCCTGAATACATGCATGGGCGTGTTACTGTTTTCAAGGAGGATATCTGCTAAGTCCATCTTTTATCCAATTTTATTTGGCTATGATAAATGGGAACCTTTGGAATTGACCAAGACTTCCATAACTTTAAGTAATAAGGAATTTCAGGAGGACATCCAGAAATTACTGCTCTCATTAAGAAATGATTGAGGGGGGGAGTTTTGATTCTTCTTTTCTTTTGAGTAGACATCTTGTCAATACATCAGGCAGAAAGTTCTTAGAGGTTAACAGTAGACTATAGAGTATTAGACAAGGTTGTGGCTCTACTTGCTTCACCAGTACATGATGTAGTAGAGACTACAGGAAGTACAACAGGCCAAGGAGGGACTGATATGATGTTATAGTCTTGGCTGACACATTCTTGTCCATATCACATTTGGAGTTCAGTCAAGTAAAATTTGCCATCTTGTGTAACAAACAGCCACGTGCATTTACTGTTAAGGAAGAGGGATATTTGAATACCCAGATTATGGTCACAATCTAATGAGGTAGAACTTGGACTTGGTAACCATTTGAGCCAATTAGTGCACCACAATGATGACATGATTATCATAATGTCTCAAAGGAAAAAGCTACTGGTCCCTACTGGTTGACATATCCAGCTAAAATGCATGGCCCAGCTCAGCCTGTGAAATTACCGGAACTTATTCATATAGGCTGGTACCACCAAGTACATTTCTTGAATGAAGAAATAAGTTCTTGCAGACCCTGCCAATGACCAAGAAGCTTGGAGGTTAGTAGGACTATTCAGGTTTTGTTAAATTATATTCCTCATCTAGGAATCCTGAATGCCCCTATTCACAAGGTCACTAAAAAAAATCAAATGTATGTGGGACCATGAGAATAAACAAACATTGAAAGATTTACAGAGGACAGTGGCATAGACAAGCTCATTTGGTACTTATCCTCTGCAATTTAACATACATAGACCCAAGCCTTTGGCAGAAATCAAATAAGGCTACCCAGCAAAGATATCTTGGATTTTGCAGTTGTGAGTTCTCTGAAGCAGTTGATCATTATAGACCACTTGAGAACAATTCTTGCTTGTTACTAGGCAGTGGTGAAAACCATCCAACCAGAGAAGTCTGAGGTAATCAATACCAATCATATCTTGGGTAATATCAGTGAGATGTGAAAAGGGATAAATGTGCCAGCAAAATTCAATCACAGAGTGGAAGGAGTATATTAAAAAACATGCCAAAGGGAGAAGTTTGGGGGTGTTAACTGCATACACAAGGACATTGCCTTTATAGAGCCCTTAGAGTAAATTAACTTGTAATTTATGGATTTACTGGAAACTCTCTTTTGATCTATGTAGCTAGCTGTGTATAAAATGGAGAAGTTATTGACTCAAAATGGCTCCCTCTGTGAGTGATGTGACTGCATACTTTGCTTTAAGCTGTCATATGTTACCCTGGACCCAAATGTCACAAGAAAGTTTTTGTCCCAAGAAAGTATTGGACAAAGGTCCTAGCCTTTCTCTTCTTTGTCTGTATCTCATAATTGCTTTTACATTTGAAATTATTAGTAAAATAAGGCATCTGAATTATAGTAAGCTGATATGACAATCTGATTCTGTTATCTCATCTATGAAAGGAAATATTTGGCTAGATTAAGAAAAATAATTTAAAAAATTATGAATTCGGAAACTAATGAAAATCGAGAAAAGTTATACAACGTTTTTATGAATTAAAACCAGACATACTCTTATAACAACAGTTTTTCCTTTATTTTTGGCTCTATAGTTTTTCAATACCTTTTCATATTGTAGTGATTCTATAGTATTTTCTATGGGGCAAATAGAAAGATAATTTTGCTTTTTCTTTAAGATAAGAATTTTAGTTTCCATTACTGATGATTTAGACAGGGGTCCATGAGAAATAAATTCTCTGTGTAGAGTTTTAAATTTCTGAGGATTGGAAAAGTCTTCACAAAACGTTCCTTAGTATATTTCAAACTTTGTTTCCTCTTTACCATACCTCAGATTTAGATTGTGGGGACTGTAGGGCATGTTCACATTGCTAGATGGCCTATGCTTCTTGTCCTGACAGGTGAGTCGGCACAATGTGTGGTAGAAGTATTCTATACTGGGTGGAAAACAATAATTTAACTATGCATGATATTGATTGTGACTGCACAAATATTCTCCACTGAACAAGCCCTAAATGTCCTGTCTCCTCATTGGGATCCCAAATATCTCTGCAGTTTCTTCAATACCACTTGGCATGAGGCAAAGCCTCAAAAAGGAAGACAGAGTGGAAGAGAATGGAGAACCTCGCTATGGTTAAAAATAAGAATCTTGATTTTGTCAATTTCATACGTGACTGTGGGAACACAGAGCTAAGGACCTGTGCAGATGGTAAGCATTACTTTCTTGGCAAATCTGCCTCTGAGTAGGACCAGAATATTGAAAATACTTGGTTAGAGAAAACTGGGCTTCTTACAGTCTGCTTTTAATATATGCAAGGGACATTATTCTGATCTGAAAGTTTAGAAATCCAGAGTTATTTGTAAGTCAAAGATATGCAAAATGGATAAGTGGTCCCCAAACGCTAAACTTATCAACCCAGTACCCATTAAGTTCCTACAACATCAAAGCTGTTCAGAGAGAAATGTTTCATCTTTGCTGAAGTTTTCCTAATAATGGGATGCTGCGGGATAGAAGAGTTATATTAAAGAAATAGGATAGGTTTCACCAGGGCTAAATACATTAGTGATGCATTAGTCCTTTCCCTGGCTACATCAAATAGTTATCGCGTTCCTAAAGAACTGCCAAAGAGATTATAACTCAGTCTTTTATCAAGGGCATCACACATTTCAGATTTTAAAAATCCAGTGCCCTCACTCTGATTTATTTTTTATCCCGTCTAACAAGTCATCCACCAGGAATATGCTTCTTCATTTGAAAAAAGAGGTATTTTAAAAAACATTATTAGAATGCTTGTCCTTTAGCAGCTATTGTCAGGAAAAGAAATTTCACATGGTTCCTCCAACTGAAAGAATGAAGCTGCAATGGAAATCAATCTGTCTAATGCTTTAAGAAAGAGAAATTTGTGCTGCTTGGGAAAGGGAAAACTGGAGATGACCCAGAGGGGTCAGCTGTAAGGTGTGCCCTTGAAGTAGAGACATGGCCAGCGGCCAGCAATCTTTTTACCTCTGTGGTAGGTTGAATTATGTACCCCAATGTAGACATGTTCTTAATCTTAGTCTGCATTCTTGTGGGTGCAAACTCATTGTAAATAGAACCCCTTGAAGATGTTATTTTTAGTTAAGTATGGCCAAGTGAATGAGGGTGGGCCTGAAGCCACATTACTGAAGGCCTCATAAAAAGAGGAGGAAACCAGAAGTCAGAGAAGATGAAAGTACCAGAAATCAGAAGAGCAGACAGAGGAGCAGGAGCTCACCCTGTGACAGGAAGCAGAAATGGAAGCCATGGTGCCGCAAGGATTATGGCAACCTAGCACCAGGATGCTACAGATTCCAGGAGAAAGCAAACCTTGCCAATATCTTGATTTTGGACTTCTTTTAATTTCAAAACCAATATATTCCTGTTGTTCAGCCAACCCAATTGTGTGATATTTGTCATAGCAAGTTCATAAAATAAGACAACATCTCTTTGCCCCATCCAGCTCCACGACATTTATGTCAGACATGAACCAGTGTATATCTGAATTGATTTGGTGAATCTTCCCTATTCTGAGTTATAGACTTGCATATTCAATTGTGCCTTTCCCTTTAGATATATATAGGTGCTTCAAGCTCACAGATCTATCACAGAATCCTTTATTTTGTTTTCCTATCTCAAACCTGTTCCCCCAAATTATATTTCCTATATCAGTAAAGGGCCCTACTTTCCACCCACATTCTCTTACCTCCAGTGGAGCACCCAATTTGTGAACTGTGTCATCACTGCTTCTGTTCACGGTTTGCTTATTATGCTCAACTGGTTAACATGGTGGCTTCATCATAGGCCTTTGCCATTTCTTTCTCAAATCTGTATTTCAGAATGCAACCAGAATGTCCTTACAAAGCAAAGAAAAACAAATCTAACCATGCAGTCATCAACTTAAAATTACTTAGTGGTCTCCCTTTGCCATCCATATAACATCTGATTTGTATAATGTGGCCTACCAGGGTTTCTTTGTTCTGATACTTGCCAATATTTCTAGCTTTACCACCAGTCACCCTTCCCCTAGTCCACCTATACCAGAATACTTGCAATTTGCTCTTTATGGTACAAAAATAGGATAGAAGGTAATCATACTAAATATTAAATACACTTGTGTTTGATTTTTTTAAATGACTATAGTGAAACACTGAAAAATTCATCTGGGAATATTTGACCCAATGTATTTCAGCTGTCAGTGTGCTACATGAGATGGTAAAAAGCAAGTAGAAGCTATAAGTGAGATATATATAGGGTTTCTTCTGGGCAGCACCAGTTAGAAATGGAATGCAGGACTTAGATTTGAGAGACATTTGAATTTGGTGCCCATTTGGAAATAGAAGAGAGAAAACAAAATTTACTAACATGGTCATACATCTATGGAAGAAAGCAATGTCAGGGCTCAGACTTATTTTGTTGCTCCCTTCTTTGAGATTATATGATTTAGAGTAGTTGAAAAATCCCTTTATAATAAAAAAAATTTGTAGATCCCTCCCCACTTGATGGCAATTATACTTTAAGAATATGTTCATTGGTGCCTGCCTGACCAAACGGGAGAAAACTAGTTGTGGTGGTTAGGTTCAGGTGTCAACTTGGCCAGGTGAAGATGCCTAGTTCTGTTGCTGTGGACATGAGCCAACGCTGTAACAAAATAAGGAATCAGTGGCTGCGAGAGTTCAAATAGAGTCAAGTGGCTATTCTCGAGGCTATTCTTATGCAAACTTCAGCTAAATATTGCTAATTTCTATGGTTTGCCAAACCCCAACCAACACATTAATATTAACTCTTAAGAATACCTAGAGCTCTGAGACTCCATAAAATTTTCATGCAATAAGTTTATTTTTCCTGAAACCTATAACCTCAAGAGGGTTCCTAGGCTAGATAAATCCTGAAACCCAGAGAGAGTCACCTTTCCAAGATTATCAACTAATTACATCTCCCCATCCTTATTGTTGACACCCCTTATCAACATGAAAAAGTTAGAATGAGCATTGCCCAAAGATCTCTATAGATTAAGAGGACAATCAAAGGAGAAGGAAGAGTTGTAACAGAGAACATAGGATTTAACAATCAAGTATGACTGCCGATCACTATATTGATATTTCTTTTAGTCTCCAATGTTTTGGAGCAGCTAGAAGGAAAAATCTGAGATAGTGGAATGGTAACTCACAACCATCTCTGAAATCTGCTCTGTAACTACATGTTAAAATGTACCTTGAAAATTATTTTTTCCTTCTTTCCTTTGTACATATGTGATATTTTACAATAAAAAACATTTAAAAAAGAATATGTTCATTGGGATAATCAATTGATTAAAACCTACTTTATATTTAATAATGTTTTGAAATAAATGTTTGAAACATTTGAAACATTTTGAAACATTTGAAGTAGATGTTTTTCATTAATTTTATATTATCACAGAATACTGAAAAAAAACAGTAGTGTGTAATGGTGTGCATGACATAGTGGATTCAATTTACTGAGAATGCTTGATGCACACATGAATTTCCAGATCCCTTGCAATGCCCAAAGGGGTCTGACTCTTACACCCTAGAAAGCTATTTCATCTTCACAAATAATCATTTTCTCAAAACCCTTGAGAAAAGCAGTGTTATCCCAAGTACAAGCACTATCACAGTTTCTTCAGCAGCAGCAGCATAGTTTACCATCTAAATTTTGAAAGAATATCTAAAAACAGGTGATATATTTAACTCTTAATCTGTTTCCCCCAAATCTTTAAGGCTTATTTTTGTAAAATACTATATAGATATTCAAAGGAAAAATTTAAATTACACTTTATTTTATGTAAAGGAAATACTAAAGTGAGTGGATTGTTGACCAATAAATTCAAAAATACCATCTTGAATAAATAAATCTGTATTTCCACATATGTGCCCAAATTTATTTTTACAAGTCAATGACGAGTATGGAACCAGAAATACAATGGCATTTTCCTTAAGTTAATGTTTCTGCCTTTATATCAGTTTAATTGAGCATGAAGCTTTCTATATTAATCATGTATTGATAGGTCGAGAATCTAAATTTACTGGTAGACTGATTGTCCTAATTTAATCATGCACCCAAAATGGAGCTAAACCTATCAGCCGAGAATCTTGATTTTTTTTTGTATTTTATTGCATGTAAATTTAGACCTATGAGTGAAGGAATCAAAACCTAGTACTAAACCTATTGTATTTGCAAATACTTTGCCTCAGGCATTTTCAGAATCTTGAGTTTGCAAAGATTTCACTTGGAAGAATATTATTTAGGAGGATATTTAAAAGCAGTGCTTTGATGTTATTTGATTCACAACGGAAGGAGGTGGCCTAAGGGTACAATGACTCAGGAATGGAAGGGAGAACTGTGGTATTTATATACAATGGGCTGTGGAATGGCTCCAAGAAGGAGTGAAGTTGTGAGGCATGCAACTAGGTGAATGAAACTTAAGGGCAGTTGGTTGTATATAAAGGCATAATATTATCATATCTCACTCATAAGAACTAACTAGAATATGCAAACTCAGAGAATTGAAGTCAAGAGCATGGATTATTAGGTTGGGGCTTACTGTAAAAGGTCCTAGATTGTAAACTCTTACAGCAGTCACATCTATTCAAGAGTTGTAACTGTTATTTCTAAATTCTGAGATACTGAGCTATTTGTATACAATCTGGTTGTTCCCTGAAACTTTGGGTATTGATGTGACACCTGAGAGTCAAGAGTTAGAGCTCTGAAACTATGAAAGTCAGCATTACCCCATTCAACAACTGTCTAAAAAGCTAAAAAAATGATCAGACTTTTACTAGAGGTATGAATGAAGCTGATCTTGATAGGACTAAGGTAATTCAGAACACTGGGTAAAGGATGATATGGCCCATATTTTCAAACTTCAACCTCTGTGCAAGATCAAAAGGAGAGATGTTTATCTGGTGCAAAATTCATATTTTTAGTAGGACATCTGATTTAACTTGTATGGTCAGTTTAGTTGAACACCATAATTACATGGAATCTTGAATAGGGCTAAGATCTTGTTGGTTTGTACAGGTTAGTGTGATGCCCCAATATATCTCAGAATAATTTTGGCAGGGAACAAAAAAGTATTTGCAAAGTCCCCTTGGGGGACTGGGGAGAAAGGAGGAAATATTAAACTTCCCCATCTGGAGAACTCCTGCTATTCTTACAAGCACCAGGAAAAAGCAAGTCAATAGACTGAGTACTTGATCTTGGGCTTGTCTCTATAAAGCTTATTCCCGCAAATGAGAGGCTGTGCCTACTGATAATTATGCCTAACAGTCACTCCTAGAAAGCCTCTTTTGTTGCTCAGATGTGGCCTATCTCTCTAAGCCAACTTGGCAGGTGAACGTGCTGCCCTCCCACCATGTAAGACATGACTCCCAGGGGTGTAAATATCCCTGGCAATGTGGGACCTGACTCCTGGGATGAGCCAGGATCTGGCATCATCAGCATGAGAATGCCTTCTTGACCAAAATAGGGAGAGAGAAATGAGACAAAATAAAATCTCAATGTCTGAGATATTTCAAACAAAGTCAGAAGATTATCCTCAATGCTGTTATTACACATTATATAGATATCCCCTTTTAGTTTATGGTGTTTTGGAGTGGCTAAAGGGAAATACTTCAAACTATTGAACTGTGTTCCAGTAGCCTTGATTCTTGAAGAAGACTGTAACCGCATAGCTTTTACAATGCGACTGTGTGATCGTGAAAGCCTTGTGTCTGATGCTCCTTTTACCCAGGGTATGGACAGATGAGTAAAAAATTATGGATAAATAAATAATAGGGGGAGTTACAAGGTAAAAATTGAGTAGATTGAAATACTGTGGGTCAATGTGAGGGAGGGGCAAGGGGTATGGGATATATGAGTTCTCTGTTTTTTACTTTTTTGTTTCTTTTCCTGGGGCGATGCAAATGTTCTAAAAATGATTGTGGTAAAAAATGCACACACACACACACAAAACAGTGATTTTATAATGAAATAATCATATTAAGTCCTGCATAATCTAAACTCCCATTTCCAGTAACAATTTATTTTAATAAATGTTCCCATTTTTCCAGTCCCATCTCCCTTTTCAATTTAGTATTTCTGTTCCAACAAAACAATGCTTGATTTTGCTTGAACTTGACTTTTTCCATCTTTACTATTTCCATCTAAATTCCTTTTCTAATTTACACGCATAAAGTAATACAAAGAAGTTATCACCATTAAAGTTTACGGAATCCTAGACAGTGATTGTGGTATATTGAGTTATGTGCCTCTGTCCTAGAAAAAAATCCCACTCTTGTAAGTGTGAACCCCTTAATAAATAGGACCTTTTGAAGATGTTATTTTTTGTTAAGATAGGGCAAGCTGAATCAAGGAGAGCCTTAATCTGAATTACTTGAGGACTTATATAGAGAACTTGTAAGTAACAAAGCCAGGAAAGATAGGATATTGTCATATGATAGGAAAAAAGAATACAAGCCAAGCAACCAAGGGCTGTAGCCCTGCTATGCTAGACTTCAGGAGAAAGCAGACCTTGCCAATTTCTTGATTTTGGATTTCTAACTTCAAAACCATGAGCTGATAAATTCTTGTTAATGCCAAACCAGTTTGTGATATTTGTGACAGCAAACAAAGAAAATGATTATAACTAAAATGGAAAGAAATCCATTGCATTAGAGATTTTGAATAATATTCAATGTACATTGTCAAAAAATTATGTAAATCAACATTCGTAGGACTGCAAAGAAGGTCAGAGAGCAATGGCTGCTGTTCTGTCTGTCCCTCCTTTGGCCTTGACTGTCACTGGCAGGCATTAGGAGTGGTCACAGAACTCCACATACTTTTTCCTGGATTATCACCACAATTCTGTAAAAAGCTAAGTCCCATTAAGGAGGCAGCAATTTGTCAGGCATGGTTGTATCTACTTTAATCACATCTAAAATACATTAAAATGGTTCATATTGGTCTCTGCCATTCTAAGTTGCCCCTCTACATGCTGACTCATATATAAAAATATCCCTTAATCTGATTCAATGCTCCCTATCCCCAAATCCTACCCTCGTTACCCCTCCCCATTTTCCCTGTGGTCTCTGGAACCATGGTCTATCATTACCAAAATTCCCTATAATCTCAAATTCTTCCCTAAATTCTCACTTCAACTTCATGCTTTAATTGGCATCTCATGCACTGAAGACACTGTTTTCTCAGGAACCCTCTCAGCTGGTGGGTACTTTTTCACTTTCACAACAAATCACACTTGGCAGAGAGGTAAGGTAAACTTTTATCCTTTATCTTTATAAAAGTATACAGACCAAAGTTCCCCCTTCCTCTCTAAGACCCACAGTTTTTTTTGAGTGTATCTCTTGTTATAGGTTTTTCTATTGGTTGTTCTAGGTATTATGTCATATATAGATATTGTACTACAATCTGTTGTCAACCATTACCATTTTGAGTGACATATAGAAATCTTACCACCCTGTATATTCCTTTACCTTCCCCCACTTACACTCATCTTAAATATTTCCTCTGTATATATTTATAACCACAACAAGCAGCACTATGATTTTGCTTCCATTTCAAACACAATTTATAATACTCAGGAAGAGAATGAAACCCTATGGCATTTATTCATAATTTTTTTTACTGTATTCTTTATTACTTCCTGATAAACCAAGATTACTTCTTTCTTTCCTTTCTGTTCAGAAAACATTCCTCAGACATTCTTTCAGCATAGATTTGCTGACAGCAAATTCTATTAACTTTTCTTCATCTGAAAATGTCTGGCTTACTCTGTTCATTCCTGAAGGATATTTTCTCTGAGTACGGGATTCTGAGTTGACTGTTCTTTACATTCAGTACTGAAAAATATGTCATTTCCTTCTGACCTCTAAGATTGCTCATGAGAAATCTGTCATTCAAAATGTTTTTTTCCCCTAAAGTTGTCATTTTCTCTGACTGCTCCACAGATGTTTTTCTTTGCCTTAATTTTCAGAAGTTTAATTATAATGTGTCTTGGCATGGATTTCTTTAGATCTAGCCTGCTTAGGGTTCTTGAATTTGTAGGTTTATTTCTCTTGACAAGTGTTTTGGTTTGTTAAAGCTGCCAGAATGCAACACACCAGAGATCAATCAGCTTTCAATAAGGGAATTTTTTTAGTTACAAATTTATAGTTCTTCAGAGGAAAGGTAGCTAGCTTTCATCTGAATTCCTGTCAATGGAAAGGCACATGGTGATGTCTGGTGGCCTTCTTCCTGGCTTCTGGGTTCCAACAGTTTTCCCTGGGGCAATTCCTTTCTGCATCTCCAAATGTCTGGGCTGAGCTGAGAGTGTCGAGATGAGGTATGCTGAGCTGCTGAGCAATCTTGACCTCTTTTTTTTTAAGCCTCCAGCTAATTAAATTAAACGTCATTGCAAATATAATCAGCAATAGATGAATTTCACATGCTGATGATTTAAGTCCACAGCAACAGAACTACAGGCATCATCATCTGGCCAAGTTGACACCTGAACTTAATGATCACAACACGTTTGGAGAGTTTTCAGCCATTATTTCTTTGAGTACTTTTTCAGCTCCAACCTCTCCTTCTAAGACTTTAATTATACAAATGTTAGCTCTTTTGTTAAAGTCCCACATGTCTGTTTATTATTATTTTTTAGCCTATTTTCTCTCTGTTTTCATATTGGGTAATTCCTTTTTATATATCTTCCATTAAATGATTTTTTCCTCTGTCCCCTCTAATCTGTTGTTGAGCCCATCCACTGAACTTTTACATTTTGGTTATTGTGTTTCTTAGGAATAACAATTCCATTTGGTTCTTTCTTACTTCTTCTATTTTATTGCAAAGATCTTCTATTTATTTGCTATGGCTTTCTTTGATTTCATTTATTGCAAATATGAACATAATTGCCTGTTGAAGCATTTTATCTTGGCTGTTTTAAAATCTTGGTGAGATAATTCTAACATATCTGTTAGAAATGATATTGATATTCTGTTAGAACTGATATTGATATCTTCTTCATTCTGTTTGAGAGCTTCCTGGTTCTTCATATGATGAGCAATTTTTAAATTGAAGCCAGGACATTTTCCTATTATGTTGTGACTCTGGATCTTATTAAAATTTTCTGTATTAGTTGAATTCTGGCAGGGAAGGGGTAATGCCATCTCATTACTGCTAGGTAGAGGTCTAGGCTCCCCACTTAACCTTCACTGACATCTTAGGGGAAAGGGCCTCCCTATTATTGCCGAGTGGTAGTGGGAGTTACGTATCAGTGGGTGTCTCACTGCTTGCACAATGGTGGGGGTGGTCTTTTTGCCACTGGGCAATGGTGAAATTCCTGACTCTCCACTAGGCTTCCTTTGAAACTATCCAGCAGTGGGAGGGTTTCTTGTTATTATCAGATAGAGAAGGATGCCCAGGCTCCCCCCATGGCCAACACTGACACCACTGAGTGGGGATCATTAGCTGCAGATGGAGATGAATGTCTCATTCCCTAAGTGGCCTTCTTTGACATCACCCTTATGGGGAATTGGGTGTTTCACTAGACTTTTGCTATAGTGGATGGGATGGGTCCACAAAACCCAGGAAACTCACCACTGTGTCATTCCTTAGGTTCTGAGGTCTGTGGTTGATCTGCCTTATTCTTTCCACCTTTTAGGGTCTTCTTATTTCATTGTATCTATTTGCACCTGTATCTTTGTCTGTATCTGTGTCTATATCTCTATCTCTACCTCTATCTCTATCTCCCTATATCATCCATCTCCAGGGATTTTAGTTTTAATTAGCAGGAAGAATAATGAAAAGAATATCTACTCCATCTTCCTGGAAGTGGAGGTTTTCCTACCATTTATTTTGAAGCCTGGGACATCAAATGATACTACCTATTATCTCTCCTTGTTGCTGAGCTTATCTATAGACCTTCAAATTATGTCCCATCATTCTCTGAATACTTGAGCACCAGGATCTTCTCTTTTTCATCCCCTCCCCACACCAGTATTCTTCTTATTATTCTTGATTATTCATTATAATTTTATATACACATAATCTGTCCAGCTCTCTTGTCTCATCATTCTTTGTCCTTCTCATCTTCTTTGATTTTGACTTCAACTCTTACTCAGTCATTGACTTTCATAGTCATTCCTTAGAACTCATTATACCAATACCTATACCACCTCTAGCATCTTGTTTTAAAATATCACTCTGCACGACTTTCACCTCTTATCTTTTCAAGCTCACTTCTTATGGTACTTGGTCTCCAAAAATCCTTCACCTTACCAGGAGTCCTCTTTCCCCTTATCAAGTCTCATTATCATGTCCTGTATCTTCACTTCCATATTTACCTGACAGTAATTGACCAGTTAATTATCAGAATCACTCTCTTTAAAATATCCTCAATATCCTTGTTCCTCCCTCCCTTCATTGAACTCTTCATACTGACCTGGCAAACTCCAAACTGGTTAACTCCATCTATATTACAATAACACATAACCTTACTAATTAGTTTCTTTCTAATTGGGATTCCAATCCTCCAGTAGGCTCTCCATGCTGTCTCCTATGTTGTTGCAATCAAATTGCTCTAAGGTTCTTCCAGAAGAACCTTATTTCCTCATAATTCCAGTATACATATGCAGGACACTCAGTGAATGCCAAACAGGATAAACTCAAGTAGATCCATGCTACAATATATGGTAATCAAATAGTCAAGTGCCAAAGATAGAATTTTAAAAGCCATAAGAGAGAAACAACAGGTCACATACAAGATAACCTCAATAAAATTAAATGCCATTTCTCATGACAAACCATGGAGGTAAGAAGGCAGTTGGATAACCTATTTAAAGTGATAAAAGCCAAAAAATGTCAACCAAGAATTCTATGTCCAATGAAATTCTCTTTCAGAAATGAAGGAGAAATTTAAGCATTACCAGATGAACCAAAAGTGAGGGAGTTCATCATCTTTAACCTTATAACTGACTCTAAATTTTATGGATTGCCAGATAAGAAAAAAAGTGAAATTAAACTCATGGCTTTAAAAATAAAATGCTTTGGGCCACAGAAAGGTTATGAGGAAAAGCATAAGGGTAGAAAAAGATGGATGAGGTTTTCATTAATGGCTTGGTGCTGGGACCCTTAGTAAGGATGTTTTCTTATTAATATGGAAGATCATTGAAAAAAATGCACATATTGACCTGTACTCAGAAGTACCTTCCAGCTCTAACTTCTGATAGGTTAAATCCAAATTTCACCCTTATTTTCTGCTCCTCATTAGCACATCCTAGAGAGCTGCAATTTCATCTCTGCTCTATCATTGTTAGTAGAACAGTCTACTTTTTGCATTCTTGCCAACTAAAAACACCCCCAATCAAACATCAACCTTGATTCAAGCAACTTCACACTTAGAAATAAAGAATTCCTTAGCCTTTCCTTCCTGCCTAAGGTTTTTAATGCTCCACACATTTTTTGCTTCACCCTACAAGTGTTTGTTTGAGTCTTATCCTGATCAATATGCATTTCTTCTATATACTTCTTTCCCATTATCATAGTGTCTTAGTTTGCCAGGGCTGCTATGACAAATATTACAAACTGGTTGGCTTAAACAACTTAACAAGTTCTTGATAAGTCATGCTTTCTCCCAGAGTCTGAAGCATTTTGGTGCTGGCTTGCAACAATCTTCGGGGTTCCTTGGTTTATACCACTGCCATATCACATGACGATCTGTCTCCTTTGTCTCCTCTTGGTATTTGTTCTGATGGATTGCATCTGAATTTCCTCTGCCTTATTAGGACTCCAGTTATATGGAATCCACTCTGATTCAGTTTGGCCTCATCTAAGTAGGACATTGAAAATCCTCTACACAAATGAGTCCACATCCTAACTAAATAATATCTTCAAAGGGCCTACTTACAAATCGGCTAACATCCACAGGAATGCAGATGAAGACACGGACATGTCTTTTGTGGGGTATATAATCCAGTCCCCGATTTTGTAACAATGCTTACAAGTTTGGGCACTATTTAGAGATGCGAAATGGAATGTATAAGAGGTCATTCTCTAGCAACAATTCTCAGAACAGGTTGCCTTAACTGACATCATTGTCCACAGCTCATTGCTCCACTCACAACTTGCAAGAGATCCTTACTTTTTTATCTCCTATTTGTTTGTTTCGATACACTTATATGCTTGGATTATGAGGCTGATCATTCAGTGAACATTAGATTATACATTACAGATTCTTTTCCCCAATTACCCAAATATTATTTGTGTCCAGAGGAAGAGGAATACATTCAGCAGGGAATCCTATTTCTCTTGTAAAAAAGATTCATAGTATTGTGAAGAGCCATTGCAATACCTTTCACAAAAATTAGAAAACATGTTTTTATTTATATAGCACTTCTGGGTACTGAGTGCAATAATACAGCCTTCTTTTCTACTTGTCCCTGCTTCGGCTGTTATTTTCTAATGCATTTCACCTTTTTGAATTGGTAAGTATTTCACAATTGTAGATTTATGCTCTATCTTTTGTTCTGTTTCATCTCACCCTGCTAGAAATTTTTATTTATTTATGTTTTTCATATCACAGTTTCTAGGATACCTGCATTACAAGGCTATATGGAAAACGCTTTCTTCTCTTAAATCCTTGGAGGAGACATGGCTGATATTGTGTTTTCTGGCTATTTTGTCCTCATATAGTATAACAGTTAATTTTCCATTAGCTTTTTTCTCAAAAAAGGCTTGTAAGCAAAACAACTTTTATTTTACTTTCTTTCTGTAACTCAAAAAGGTCATATGGATTCTAAAGTAAAACTACATTAAAAAAAAATGAGTTTGCTTTATAAAGCACAAAACACTATTTGTTTTCCAAAGGAAAACCACAAGCCAACTACAAGTTCAAAGTTGCAAACTATTTTGGATATGGATAGCTAATTCTACAGACATTACCTGAGATATGAATTATCTGTTAAACTTCTTTAACTTGAAATAGGACTGTCATTTCAGAACAAGTATCTTGATTGTTATGAAAATGAGGAAAAAAAGAAAAGAAAATGAGTACTCTATCTTTTCCCTGCAAGATCATGCATGATCCTCGCTCAGAGAAAATTTCTCAGAGACCAAAAGAAAATATTCTGTACCCAGATCACCTTTAGGAGCCCCTAGGTCACTAAAGATTTTCTCCTTCTCTTCAATCATAGAAGCCACTAGAGTGGGTGCATGGTTACTTCAGTGGTAGAATGCTTGCCTTCCATGCAGGAGACCCAGGTTCAATTCTGGGACCATGCACTGAAAAAAAAAAAAAAAAAAAAAAAAGAAGAAGCCATGAGATGACATACAGGAGCAAAGGGGAAATGATAGGACTAGTGAAGCATAATTGATATACTTCAAATTTCCCAATGTGGCTCAGCAGAATTACTAAATCAGTCCAATTTGTCAAGCCCATAGTGCAGATTATCTTGTAAAGAAAAGAAAGGCAGATTGCTGTCTGCTGTGATTGCAAGTTGTAAACACAACCTTGATTTCATCCAGACAAAGAAGGGTGTTCATATACACCTATTTTCATAACTGCACAGGAGTTTTCAAGGTGATATTTAGCTTATCCAGGAGCAAGGGCTAACACAATCACAATAATATTTGGGATCTCCAAACACACTCAGTTTAAAGACCGATTTACAAAAGAGGCTTAGCGAGTTGTCCATTCACTACATACATGAGTGAGAATCAACTGGGGCAATGGAATGACAAAATCTGATTTTGAATAATGAATTATTGTGGTTTCATGTTTCCAAGAATGCCCCAATAGGTTATTCAGACAGACTGTTCTACTGAAAACAACAATGAAAATCTTTGGATAAAATAAATTTTACACACCTCCCTTAAATCAACAAAGACCTGGCATGATTGATTGGAATTAACAGGTGAAATGGAGGGGAAAATGAAAAATTAGAGATGCAGGTAAGCGACAAAGCTGCATTTTCCCAAGAGCATATGCTGGTGCTGGAAAATTTAAACTTTTGTTTCATTTTCATGATTTGCAGATCATCCATCACCTCTCTTGCTTCATCTTCCACTATTTTCCTCTTGTACTCTATTCTAGGCACACTGGTCTTCTTGAATATTTTATGTTTAGTCACATTGTCACCTTTTCCCATCATATTAATAAGACCTTGCATCATAAAGATAGGGTAATCATGCTAGGAATCAGCTATGTAAAAAGTATACCTGACATACAATAACACTGATATATTTAGCATGTGAAATTAAATAATGAGAAAGTATGGTTAAACTCTGTGGTACAGCTCTTTCATTTTGACTCTAAAGTGATAAAGCATGCCAATTTTAGTCATTATTTCTAGCATTACCTCTTCGCCCTTGTGTGCTATTTAATAACTTCTATAAGAAGCAAGAACTTGCCAACATAAACTGATTGGGGTTGATCCTAGGTAAAATAATGAGACTTCATCATGTCACAAGTAGTATTGTTGGTTTGTTGATATCAAAATAAGAAACATATTCTCCTAATCAAAAAAATTATTTTGAAATGATTTCAAATTTGTAATAAAATAGCAAAAATAATACAAACACCCATGAAAGGAACATCATTATATCCTCTACCCAGATACCTTGATTCACCAACTTTAAATGTTTTGCTGAATTTACCATCTTTATCATCTATCTATCTGTCAGTCTATCTCTGTCTGTCTATCTATCTAATCTATCATTTTCTAAACATTTGAGAGTAGGTTGTATTATATTATGATCATTAAACAATTAATATTTCCATGTATATTCCCTAAGAACAAAGATAACCACTCATGTAACCACTGCAAGTGTGGTTATCAAGTTCAAGAAATTTAACATGGACGACAAGTTTACAGTCTATATTCCATTTCTTATATTTTCCTTTGCAGATTTTTCTCCTCCATATGAGATCCAGTCCATATCATGAATTGCCTTTGCTTCTCATTGTCATTTAATCTCTCTCTTTCTCTCTTTCAATTATAAACATATTTACGACATAAAGTTTCCCATAACAACCACTCCCAAGCATACAAACAATTCACTGGGATTAATCACACTCAAAATATTGTTCTATCCTCATCAGTATCCATTATCAGAACTTTTCCATCACCCAAACCACCAACTATATATTAACCTCCATTCCCTGCCCATTCCCCAGTAACCTGTACTTTATTTTCTGTCTCCATGAATTTGCCTTTTCTAGCTATTTCATATAATTGGAATCATATAATATCTGTTCTTTTGTGTCTGACATTTCATCCAACATATGATGTCTTCAAGGTTAATCCAAGTAGTAGCATGTATCAGAACTTCATTCCTTTCAAGTTCTCAGTAGTATTTCATTGTATGATATACCACATTTTGTTTATACATTCATCTGTTGATGGATTTATTTATCCATCTACTGGATCCATCTACTATAGATGGGTTGGTTCCATCTTTTGGCTATTGTGAATAATGTTGCTGTGAATATTGGTGTACAAATATCTAACCAGCTCCCTGCTTTCAGTTCTTTTGGGCACATGTCTAGAAGTGGGATTGCTAGATATTTGGTAGTTTTAGGTTTAATTTTTTTGGAATCATTAAATTCTTTTCCACAGTTACTGAACCAATTTACCTCCCTACCAACAAATGTATGAAGGTTCCCATTTCTCTGCATCCTTCCCAGTGCTTGCTACTTTCCAGTTTTTAAAGTAATAGCCATTTGAGTGGGCGTGAGATGAGGTGGTATCTCATTGTGGTTTTCATTTGCATTTCCCTAATGGCAAATGATACAGAACATCTTTTCATGTGCTTGTTTGTATATTTCTTTGGAGAAATGTCTATTCAAGTCCTTTGCCTATTTTTGTAGTGAATCCTTTAGAATTCCACCCCATTTCTTTCTATGTATATTTTTCCAATATTTTCTTTGTGGTTACCATGGGACTTAAATTTAACACCTTATATCTATAAGAATTTCATTAGATTTAATACCTACAATTTCAATAACATACACACACTATGTTTCTATACCCCTCTGTCCTCCCACCATAATGAGGTTCTTGTTGCAAATTACATATTTATATACTCTAAGACCAAAACCATTAATTTAACATTACTTTTCATACATTTGCATTTTGGATCTTGTAAGAATTAAAAAGTAGGGTTATAAACCAAAAATACAATAGTACTGGCATTTATATTTAACTACATAGTTACCTTCACCAGAGATATATTTATTTTTTCATGTGATTTCAGTTTATTGCTATTATACTTTCCTTTCAACCTGAAGTTTTCCCTTTAGCATTTCTTGTAGCTAGTCTAGTGATAGCAAGCTAGTGCAGCTTTGGTTATCTGGTAATATCTGAATCTCTCTCTCATATTTGAAACACAGTTGTGATGGATTCTGAATTCTTGGTTGACAACCCTTTTGCTTTCAGTACTTTAAATATGTCATCCCACTACCTTCTTGTCTCCCTAATTTTCCATTAGAAAGCACTTAGTTATTATTTATTTATTTATTTTTTATTTTGGATGCGTGGTCCGGGAATCGAACTTGGGTCTCCCGCATGGAAGTCAAGCATTCTAATGGCAGAAAGCACTTAGTTTTATTAAGACTTCCTTGTACATGATACATTGCATCTCTCTTGTGGCTTTCAGAATTCTCTCTTTATCTTTGGCATTTGACAGTTTGATTATCATAGTCACACTCTCAGTCTGTTCAGGTTGTTTTTAGTAGCAGTGCATTGTACTTCTTGAATGTGAACTGTAAGTATTCATGTGCTTCCTTAAATCTGGGAGGTTTTCAGCTATTATTTCTTCATATACCCTCTGTGCCTCTTTTGCTCTTTCTTCTCCTTTTGAGACTGTCACAATGAATATATTGGCATGTTTGATAGTGTCCCACAGGTTCCTTAGGCTCTGTTCATGTTTCTTTATTCTCTTTTTTTCCTGCTTCTTCGACTGAATAATTTCAGTTGTCTTATATGCAAGCTCACTGATACTTTCTTCTTCCAGCTC